>VZRS01006125.1:757770-819454 GCA_013398055.1 Ifrita kowaldi
AAATTAAAAAAAAAAAAAAAAAGAAATCACAAATTATTATTTGGGGTTTTATTGATTCTGCATGGTATGTTTCCTATAGATATGAAGAGCAGTACGTAGACATCGTCTTCTGTCAGCTGAAATAAAGAAGGAAGAATAAGAGGAAAAATACCCAAACAGTTCTTCTAATAGAAGGCTGTTAAAGGTATGGTCTGAGAGTATTAAAAAAATGTAGAAACATATAATCATAGAATGTTTTGGATTGGGAGGGGCCTAAAAGATCATCCAGTTCCAGCCCCCACTGCCATGGACAAGGACACCTTCCACTAGACCAGGTTGCTCAAAGCCCCAGCCAGCCTGGCCTTGAACACTTCCAGGAATGCGGATATCCAAGTGACTCATACTGATTATTGACTGATAACATCTGTTTTATGGCAGAGGAAATTGGTAATTGACAATTGTAAAGGAGACTTCAAACTTTAGATGAACCTCTGAAGTCCTTTTTGCTTATATATATATTGCAATTCAAATGTGATTCTACATCATGCCTATATGTACCTGATCCTGAAAGGTTTCATATTTATTCAAATGTTGGTAAAGATGTTCTAAGAACATGTGATGCCATTATGATTTTTTTCCCTTTTCTTTTATAACTGTTTTATATACCTTTTCATAGCTTTTTGTATTCTTAGTGGTTTTTTTGTCTACATTCTTAGACTTATTTTTCAAGCTAGGAGACTGAACATTTCAGAAGCTTCGTAGTTAGGGATGAGAATACCCCAGATCCCAAGGTCCTCTCCAGAACACATTTTGTAAACTGAGATAGAACCATCCAGGGGAAGGTTCCTTGGGGAGGGGGACTCACTTGAGCCTCTCATTGGGGAATCATTGATAGATATGCTAACTAGTAAGACCTATAATGTTATACCTGATCTTTTGGGGGTGTGCATGGCGGTGTGCATTGGGGTGCATTTGACCTGGACGTGGTGCACGTAAGGATCCTTAAAATAAATACAGCGGTAAAATCCCTTTTTCCCTTCTAACCATGTTTGATTCTTGATTTTAAGACCAGGAAAAGGCATCACACGCATGTGCAGTTGTTCAGGTGCCTTTTCAGTTGGTTACATGCGTGTACAGCATTCTTCAATTCATCTAGATTTTGTCAGGCTAAGCTTGGGTTTTTTTCCCCACATACTCATTCTGAGTGTCTAAAGAAATAAAATGATACAGCACAATGCATCTTTTTGGACAACAGAAATTCTATACCTTTTGTGAAACTAAACCAAATGAATATCAATCTCAAACCAATTATGTAAAGATTAATAGATTGCCCTATTGGTAACTGCAAAAGTTTAGACAGATGTAGTAATTATATCTCTTACTGGTGATACTGAGAATGTTTACAGATATGATATGAGAAGTATAGCTTGCTATATATGTTGGTTTTGGGGTTTTTTAAATTATTTTATGCCCATAATAATAAAAAACTATTTAAGGCAATTAAAAGATAAACCAGAACTTGTTTAAAATGTTAATAATTAACTACAACTCCCTGCATTAATTCTCCATTATATGTATGTGGAGAGAGTTCTAATATGAAAATAATGACACCTATGTCACACATCAGATCCTTAAACACATTTTTTTAAATTGCAGTATTTTTTTATAACATGGTTAAAACTGTGAACGGTTCGCTACGTAAATATTCCTCACAGAAAGCTATTTAAGAATGAAATTTATGGCAACATCATTGTCCCTCTGTATAGAGAATATGTATGAGGGTGTAGATACACAAAAGGACTTGATTATTTAGAATTATGTCAACATTCATCACTGTACCAAATTAGTGTAAGACAAATGAAATACTTAAGCCCAGCCTAAGAACAGACAATACAAAGTAAGTGGCTTTGGACACTCACACCTTTGTAGATAAGGGCAAATTTCATGCACAAATCTAAATATATATTGATTTTGCCACACAGCCATTTAAAATGTATAATAAATTATCTTTAGGGAATACAGAAAAGAAAACAACTGCTGTGGTTTAAGAATAGAACTTAAGTCTTTACCAGCAATACAAAATAAGAGGCAGAGGCACTCTCCAAGGGAACAGATAGTATAAAAATTCCAGAAACAGGCAAATGAAATGACATAAACTAAACGACTCTTTCTTGTCTCCCACACAAAAATAAGAATAATTGTTTTGAAATAAAAACCTGGTTTAGCTTTGGCTTTTTGTTTATATAAAGGCTTACAAACAGGTATTCAAGCAATCACTAGGTAAGGATTTAATAAATGTAAGGTTCACAGAGGGCACTTAAGTTTTAAAAATATATTTCTTATAACTTTTCTTTCCTACCCCAGAATCTGTTTAGTAATAGTCAAAGAAATACATAAAACGGTGTGAAAGACTGCTTTTGTAAAATTGTCCAGTGTCGAGTATTGAATCATAATATTTGTTACATCTTTTAACCTTAGCCACAGCATGTGAAGAGGCAAAGTAGATTCATGAAGGGAGATTTTTATATCATTCCTTTCATTCCTCTTATGGAATGAATAAGATTATAATCACGTTTTGGTATATATTTCATTATTATGGAAAGGGCAAGAGGCAAAGTCAAAGTTTCACGGTTTGATTGTCCTCTCCAATCAAAATGTTCAGTAACTGCAATGAGGTGAATTCTACTAACACTGCTCACCTTTGTTCATGGGACAATAAAAGGACCACAGATGATTGTATTGCTTATTAAGTCCAGTAGTGCAAGCAATGCAGTCTTTATGCTGGGTATCTAAACAGGGGTGAATTCCACCTGCGGGCACCTTTGGCCTTTTGTACTAGCAATTATATTATAAAGTATGAGTTTTACAGATGAACTAAATCCCATCTAGAATCTTCACCCAGAAAAACCAGCACTGCTGTGCCTTGGTGGGAATTTTTCTATTCCAGAGCTGGCATCCAGGTGTGTACTTGAAAAATATCTTTGATTTTACAATAAGCATAACACAATTTTAAAGCATAGATGCCACAGAGCTTAATTTAGAAACTGCTGCTTTTATTAAATTTAGCTACTTTCCCCCTGCAGCTTTACATCAATATTGACTTCAAAGTGCTAGTAGCTTTCATTAAATTGAATTACTTTCTCCTGTAATTTGAAAAGTAATGAGGCAGCTACTAAATGAAGCTGTTGACAAGACAAGAGCAGAGGCTATTAAAAATTACATGGCAAAGTGTAAGTCATAAACAATGATGGTTAGTGTTCAAGGATGGTCTCTGAATAAAATTGCACAAAATTCAAAGAAAAAGCGGTTCTTCTAAGTCATCTCTTTAGTGCATCTAAGAAATGTGAATTCTACCTGAGTAGTTATTATATTTCTGTTCTGTTTCACACAGGTTCTATAATGATGCCCTGCTCATTGTATCTGAGTATCTTCTAGTTGTGCATTAAGTGATACAATTAGTGTCTGCTATGACTAACTTCTGGTTTGTGTCAATAGTTCTTTTGTTAAAGGTTGGACTTGATGATCTTAGACGTCTTTTCCAACCTAATGATTCCACAGTTCTGTGATTCTCCCCAGAGAGAGAAGTGGAGTTTGTTACAGAGGCATTTTTTGCTTTGGAAGTGCCATTCCCTTTCCAAGGGAAAGTTTCACAGATTTACAGACAAACATGTAAATATGATGTTCTATAAAACTGATTAAAAGCACTGCAAGCAGTATAGGAAGAGGATGGAGTACAATGTACCTTCTGTATTCTTCAATGATTTACACGTAGCAGCAGTCACAATAACTGGAGTTTGCGGGACTCCCACGCAGGGGGGGAGGCCCGAGAGTCCTGGCCAGAAAGTTGAAAAGACAAGAGGAGGCCTCTTGTTCGTTGCTTCAGATAGTTGTTTTAATTAGCGTTAACAGAGAAACAGAGTGCTGGAGCGCAGCACCCTGCAGAGAGTTCAAAAGATGCGTGGAAAAAAAACTTATCGCAAATTCTTGGCCCTTTTAAAGGTAAATGACCCAATAGAAGTTTGAAATGAAACATATTTTCACTTTTCTGCCAATGCCCAACAAACCCAGCTCCTGCATGGACAGGAACTGCGGAATTTTTCATCCAATCATTCCAAATCACTTCTGCCGCAAGACATGGAGGTATAGAAGAAGAAGAAGAAGCCCTGGAGAACAACAACTGTCCTCCATCTTGGCATTTTTAGCTTTTATCTATTTACTACATAAACAACCCCAAAACCTCTAAATTCTTCACCTTGTGACACCACTACAAACTATTCTATCATCTGGTTCAAACCTTTCTAGATTCAAACTCTTCCCAAAGTGTTGGCAATTTTTTCCATGGACAGAGGTCAAAATAAGTGCCGTCCAGGGGGGATAAATCCTTCAAAACTGGCAGGACAATATCTCCTGCACTTTGGGTACCAACAGGAGTTTTCCAAATCCTAAAGCCTTTATATCTGAAGTCGATTTTCCTGGATTCTGTAATACTTTCGAAGCTGCAGAAATGGGACACTGAGTCCTGTTTTACCAGGTTACGAAGAATTGCCCGCTCAAAAAGAAATAATCTGAGCATGCTCTCCTTCGATCTTTTATCTTGAGCATACTCTCTTTTGATCTTACTTGTGTCTTGCTTGTTGGTTGCTAATTTAATGCAGAAATTGACTTTATCTTTGCAAGTGGTCACTTGATTGTAGTATAGCAGTCCAGTGTGATGGAGCTTTGTACCAGGAGCTCATGATCAGTTGAACCAAATGGAGAAATTCCCCATTGGTACTCTTTGGATATCTCCCTTTGCAAATGGTGCAGACAACGGGTTTGATTTCCTGTGATCTGTTATGGTTTCAAGACCAAATGTCTGTATCACATTTTTGCCAGCAGGGAAGTTTTTGTCAGTTCCCAGTTCTATTTCATACCATATATTAATAATGAGAAGATTGATGAAAAGCTTTTTGTACACACTGGAAGCAGGGCACTCTAGATAGCACTTGGGTAGATAGCTTCAACCTTGTTTCCATCAAAAGGTGCATCTTCAGAGCAATTACTGTGCCAAACCAGCACAGCAATACACTTCAGAGTATACAGAAAGACTCCAAATGGAGATACAAAGCAAATTCACACCAGACATAACCCTTCTCTGCACTCTGTCACTAATATAGGTGTGCCCCTTTGTGAACATTCCTTTTATAAAAGCTCAATTTATCATAATATATTGTCTAAATGATTAATTCTGTTTCTGGAGACCCAGCATTCTTCTATAATCAACTCTATAATTAAGTGTGAAAAAGACGTTTTAGAGATTAAGAGTAAATATTTGCCCTTTCTGCATGGATAGAGAATATATTTGTTGTGGTCAAGAACTATTGTCTCCTGGGCAGGAATTTTGTTTTTGTGAAATTCTAGTGCCAACTATTTTGGTGGCCAGAACTTAGTGGGAACCAATGGGGAATGCTCCTCATGCAAAGCAGGGCAAGGGCAGCAGTGGCCTGACCAGAGCTGGTTTTATTGCCCAATAACTTTAGTGCAACACATCACCTCTCCTGTTCCGAGTGATCAGCATAACTGATGGAGCCCAAAGCAGTGAATAAATTCCTTGTTTTGGTTTGCTTGCTTGTGTGGGTTTTGCTGTCGTTACTAAAATGTCTTTATCAACCCTCAAGTTGATTTTCTGATTCTGTCCCTTATTGCACTGCAGGAGAGTGAGTAAGTGGCTGTGTGGCTAAACACAACATATACAGAACAAATGCAAATTACAAAAATAAAAAAAAATAAATGTTCATTTACATTTGCTTACTCCTTATTTGTGTTTCCATAAAAATTTAAATTCACAAAGAAACCCCAGTGCTCAACAGCAGTGAATGTTGAGTTAATCACTCATTTGCCCAAGAATCTATTCAAATACCTCATTTTTGACATTTTCTTTAGAAAATGTAAGATTCTGTATCTTGCCTTAAGAGTTTAAATTGAGGTCAATGTCTTGCTCAAAAGCAAGGATCAGCTGGTGCTTTTCCATTAACTAGTGCTAACTAAAATATCTAAGGGAATCAACTCCCCACAACTGTCCTCACCCCAAGTATTCACATTACTGTTTAAAGGCCCAATTTAGTAATGTGACTGCCACCTTAGACCATTCAAAAATATTTGAACTAAAGGAAGTAAATGCTGTACTATTAACTAATGCTGAAGACCTTGTCTGTTAAACAAGAAACCAGTTCATGACTTCTAAATAAACTTATATCACAAAGGGGTCTTACTAGCAGGTACTGCATGCTTGGCATTTGTCTCTAAAAGTTCTCTGAAACAGGCACTGAGCACAGTAGTCAGTAAGTATGCTTCTTATTTGCTAGGCTGAATGGAGACTTAGTGATTAAAAATGGTTCTTAATTATAGGTTTCATGGGTGATAGCCAACCGTACTATAACTAAATGAATGTACATGATGATATTGTTGACTCTTCTTTCCAAAAGACCATGTTAAATGCTTACTGTACAGCCCTGTACCTGTACAGGGCTATGGATCTCACAAGAATTTCAATGATTTTTCAGTAGCTGGCTTGTTCAGAAGCACAAAGCAATAGAGCTGAACACAACTGGATGCCTGCTCAATGCATGCTCTACAACCTCAGGAATAAAGTACCACAGAGGGGAAAAGAAAATGAGTAGTAAAGTGTCTAATCCGTCTCCCAGTTACTTCCCCACTTCAGTGTAATTTGATAGTTTGTTTTATTTATTTACTGAGGTTTCATCAGTATTAGAGGGGATTTTAAGTACCAGAACACAAAAATATTTTGAGCAACTTTACTAAGAAGAGAAGCTCTACATTCAGTGAGAAATCAACAGGCATTTAAAAAACTCCACCTCTTCTGCTAGCTGAACATGACATTGACAGTAACTGGTTCTCTTGAAGAAGGGCCTGGTTGAATACCTAACAATTTACATTCCGACAAGTAACTGCATCTCTCAGGGCATAATGCATTCTGCAAAACCTAACTCTTTGTCATATGCATCCTCCCTATTTTTTAATGTTATAAGTCATAGGCGGCTAAAGTGTAGATAGAATGCAGAAAAGGGAAAAAAAGGAAGGAACTGTAGCTTTATATATGGAACAATTTTCTTAGTCTTGCATGAAGTACAAGAAGATAGTAGAAGGTAAATATTAGTAACATACATGGTTCAGTTTCAGAACAAAAACACTTTTCAAGGGACTCTGTAGGAAAATGATATCCTGCAGAAGTTGTAGCAGATAGAATGGGAAAAGTCAATCTCCAAAAGCAAAGCACTTACTTTTACTGAGTAATCTTTACTAGGAAATTCCTTATGGCAGAAAAAAAATTAATTCCATTTTAGAACGGATGTGTTTTGAAACTGCTGCAGCCACCCATCAGCGTGTTGCCTTTTTGTGGTCCTCCATCTCAGCATAGCTTTAGGGCACAGCTGAGATCGTTTTGTAGACAGCTTCAAGATCATTGCACCTGTGGTCTGACCATAGCGGATGAAATCTGTCACGGTGCAAGAAGCTGAAGCTTTGCAGCCTCACTGTCACCATATCCAACCTGATAATGCCCTGCTCCTAGATGGGTTTCCAGGCTCTCCTGCCCTGCCACCCCAGGGAGCCCCTACTGTCCTCAGTCCCCTGATCCTCAGTCAAGGGCTCTTCTGGCTCATGGGTGACCAGTAGCGCAGAAGTTGATGATTTCCAGGTGGTCAGATAAAAGGGAGTGGTGAACACAAGTGGCAGCCTTTGACCCACCAGCAGTGTATGATACCTTTCCTAACTGGAGGAGTTATGCTCCTATAAGGGAAGGTGTGTCTTCAAATGACACACCTGATGGACATAGTTATCCCTGCCCAAGCTTCTTTAAAGGTATTGGTTATGAAGTTATTGACAGTAATTTTAATTATGCCAAATTCAGGAATCTCATTCTCAGATAAGGGTAGGAAAAGTACATTAAGATACTAGTAATTCAAATATATCAAGATAAATGTTTTGTTGTAGCCCATAAAACTTTGCCCAGGCAAGTTCCATTGCCGAATGGTAATTTTCATTTCAATAACTTTTCTTCTTCAATAGCAAGTAGTGGTTTATGCAGGAACTGTAGATTTCTTTTTCTTCTGTATAAAATTTAAGGGGTTTAAAGAGATTATTAAAAAGGCTAGCATATTTTCCCCCCACCCCCAAACATTGTTAGAGATTCCTCTTACCCCACTTACAAATGATTTTGCCTTCATTCAAATTTGCTTATTTGCTTTTACTTCTCATATTAATACATCTGCTTTAGCTGTGCATGCAAACTTTGTAGCTCTGATTTTATTTTTACTGAGCCTGGCAACAACAAAATCAAAATTATATTGGATTGCTTATACATTCAAATAAAAAGGAAACACTGCCAGTGGGGATAGAAATAATCACAAGCAATTTAAACTACCTCTTCAGAACCCTCCAAATATTGGGGATGTTAATAATATGTGGACAAAAGACTGTGAGTGATGACATTTCAGAAAAAGCAAATGTTGGCATGAGAGTATAGTCAGTAAGGGAAAAGGAAATAAGTAAATTCTATTTCAAAGTTGATCATGAGCTCCTACTTATTTCTCAAGCAGGACAATTTTCAGTTTTGCCCCTTGAAAGTGGTGGTGTGCTGCATATATTGTTTTCCATTGCACGTCTGCGTTAAATAATGGAGCACTGGCACAGGTTGCCCTCAGAGGTTGTGGAGCCTCCATCCTTGGAAATATTCAAAAGCTGTCCTGGGCAACAGGCTCCAGATGGCCCTGCTTGAGCAGAGAACCAGAACACCTCCAGAGATTCCTTCTGAGCTTAGCCTTCTGTGATTCTGTGAAATGTGATGTTAATAGTGCTTGTATGAATTACAGTATTCCATGTAAAAAGTTATTACTGAAATTTGGCAACCATCTCAGCAGATAATAGTATAGTATTTTTCCAGTGCTCAAATGCTTTGATTTCAAAGAAGTAAATGCCAGGCCAATCGTTAGCACATTTTACTTACTGTCTGATTAGAAAATGGCTCTGCTTATGCATTCCAACAGAATGCAACAATTGTCACACCTATTTTAATATAGAAATAATTCTGCCAGACTATAAAAGATATATTTCCTGTTTTTCTCTTTTGCTCTTATTCTCTTCCTTTCCCTACTCCTTAATACGCATGTATTTACATACATACATACATACATACATACATATATATATATATATATACATACATACATTGGTTTGCTAAAAGGCTGATGGAAAAAAAACAAGAAAAAATATGACTAGCACATTGTTTCATAATGTAGTTTAAATATGTTCACGATTTAGTAGCTATTTTTCCCCAGAATTATGTACTGAAATGATTAGGTTTTCAAAATACCTCTGATCTCATCTAGTGCCTTCTACAAGGGATAGATTTTCCAAAAGACTAGGTGCATTAAATATTGTTTTACTCTGATTTTATGTACCTACTTGTAGTTTCTAACCCTGTACTCCAGATATCAGATTTTTTAGAAAATTTGTCTGTAAATGTACAGGTTATATACCAACAAACACATTGGAGTACCCCTATGAGTACCTATTAAATAAAAACCCACCATTGTTACTTCATTCAGTTTCACTTAGGACCCTTTGCATCATTAGATTTTTGCCGACATAGAGAAAAAAAAAAGAGGCGCGTGTATTTTGCTCTCTGAGTGTTCTTGAAGCAATGCTAGGAAGGAGAGGTTTGGGTTCTGCAATACCATACATATTCATAGGATATAATCTATATTCCACCAAATAATAGCAAAGATTAAATCCACACAGCTAATTTAAAGAGGTTCTTGTTCAGTCCCCCTGAATATTCACTAGATGCAGAGAAAAAAAAATGAGAGCAGTCCCATGGGATTTGGCACATATTGGTGCCAGGCCAAATATAATCTAGAACTGGCTCACCAGGACACACCTATGAAAACAAGTACCTATTAGTTTGTATGAGACTGCTCTAAACACCTGGCTTTCTACACTATCCATTATTTTTCCTGTGCTTAGCCTAAATTCTGGCTCTGAGTTCAGCTTGCATAAACAGGTTGCGTGCTGGGGGCTCTGCGAGGGTTGTCAAAAGAGCTTCTCTCTGAGTCAAAGAAAATTAATGACAGTAAAATTACTTCATGGTGCAAGCTAGAGTTTCTGTCCCATCCATGTAGCAAATCCAATTCTCTCCTGCTTTATTTCCTGCAACCTTCATGCTGGAAGAGATATACTCCATTGTATAACCAGATATTTATGAAACATTTATTTCAATAGCAGTAACCTTTTAAAAATACCATCAATTTAAAGAGAGTTTTGTTTGCTTCCTGCATTACCATTTTGTGTTGTTGACCAGGAAATGAGCCTGGGAACAGGAAATCATGCATGCTCTGTTGTGTAAGTTTATGGAGGTGACAGACTAAGAAACCAATTTAGATGTCCTTTTAAAAAGCTTTGTCAATGTTTATTTTCTGTGTGTTTTTGAAGACTGTAGCTTTAGAATTCTAAACTATACCATCAGCTCATGTAAATTCGCAAATTTTCCTTGAAGTCAAGATAGCTGGCCTTATTGACACCAGTTGAGAATTTGGCTTGAGATTTCAAAAATCACTGTGAAAAAATGTTGGTGTTGTTTTTCTTGACTAAGATTGTTTGCCAAAGTGGAAAATGAAGCAAAAGCTTCAGGGCTAGAAGAGTTTCAGCTATGCATCTCAAAGACAGCTGGGACAATGGGCCATTACAGGCAGTTGCTTCTTCCACATGACAGTAAAGTTAGCCGATCCTTTTTTTTTTACTAAATCTGTGTCCTTTAAAACAATAAATCCTGCTCATTATGCCAGGGCATTTATGCCCTGGCAGAAAGAGATCAAGGGAGCTGTCAACTGTGTCAAGCACAGAGATTGTCTGAAAGCCAAAAGATCCGTAGCTTCATCTCCAAACTTGGCATGCCGAGTTTGAGACCAGCCCACGTAAGAGAAAGCAGGGAAGCTCAAGGCTTATCCGGGGCAGACTGGCCTCTTGCAATGAGACCATTCCCATCTGTTTCATTCCTTTGGCTGAAGTAAATTGTACCTTGCTTGGAAGAAGATCTTCCTGTGTCTTCGTGTACTATTCTTATTCACAGTAGCAGACAGTAACAACATTAGTCAGCTTGCTGTGCAAAAAAGCAGGCATACAGAGAGATACACCCAACTGGATCACAGCACAGCACCCCAGAAAGACATACGGGGTCTTTAAGACTGTTGAGAAAATGTGTGTAGTGGAGAGAAAGGAGCGAGATCTAAGATTAAGCCTCCTCATGGAATTATAAACACTTTACTCAAGCTGTTTGAAGTAAAATGAGAGTTAGTCATTCTTACAGGATAGAGAAGCAAAGTATTTCGAATAATCTGTACAGCTCTTTGTTAATATTTTTTTTCCTCTGAAATAATTTCTTACTGTTTTGAATGTTCTATAATTCATGCTACTTCCTCAAACATTTCTAAACCAATGTGCTTCACTTTCACTGTTCCACATAGAGCTGTTCTGGTGAAATCAGATAAGTAACATTTTTCTTAAATTAGTTCATTCATCACACTGAAACCTCTCTGCTTAGTATACGGATGTAAGGTAGAAAAAAACATTTGCTTTTTACATAGTTTTGTCTTATCTCATGGTACTGCAACACTTCCCACTTTTACATTGTCTTCTCAGTTGTGCCTTTAGCTGATGCAAACAGGCATGAACAGACTGACACAATGCTTTAAGTTTGAATATATCTGTCAGTGATTACAAGACTAACAGCCACCTGAAATAGCAAAACTGGTCATCACTTTCAGCCTGCTGTTCCATTTTGTAAAGGACATGTTCTGAGGTGCTTATTTTGGGCTCCAGACAGTGGAAATTTGGGACACTGTTTAGAGCTAGATGAAGGTCACCGACATACATCCAGCTTGAAGAGTGATATGATGAGACTGAAAGGGTTTTTTAATGGGAAATAATATGAAAATATGACTGCATCTGTACATATATATTATCTATATATATAACATCAAGAATAGTGTTTGCCAGTGTCTGTAGACTGCCCCCACCTAAAGAATGAAAAGCATCAACTAATCCCTACTAATCCCTGCATTAAGTTTCCTGATCCCGCAGCCACTGGTTGAGCAGATTAATTGCAGACTAGTAAGAAGCACTAGAGGCAAGGCATAAAGAGGATACTTTCTGTCAATAGATCAACACTGACTCCCTTAAGACCCTTGCAGAGAAGCTTAATGAATTACGGCCTTGATGAGCAGAGTGAGGTAGATTAAAAACTGGATGAATAGTGGCATCCAGAGAGTTATGATCAGTGGCAAAAAGTCTCATTGGAGGTCAGTGTTCTCCAGGCATCTCTGCTGGGTCCAAGCCTGCTTAACATCTTTATTAATGATCTAGATGAAGGAGGACAGCATATTCTCAGCAAATTTGCTGATGACACAACCTGGGAGGAGTGGCTGAAGTGTTAGGTCATCCTTCATAGTCCTACAACTGAAGTGGAACAACTCTGTGCACCAATATAAACTGGGGGACACCCATTGGAAAACAGCTTTGAAGAGAAGAACCTGGGGGCTCTGGTGGACACCAAGCTGGACATGAGCCAGCAACATGCCCAGGTAGCTAAGAAGGTGCATCAGGAGAAGTGTTGTCAGCAGATGGAGGGAGGTGATCCTGCCCCTGTACTCAGCCCTGGAGAAGTCACATCTGCAGTGATGGGTCCAGTTCTGGGCTACTCATTATAGGAGAGACATGCACATACTAAAGAGTCCAAGAAGAGGCCACACAGATGATTAAGGCACTGGAGCTTCTCTCCAGTGAGTAACAGCTGAGAGACCTGGGACTGTTCAGCCTGGAGAAGCGAAGGCTCAGAAGGATCTTGTCAATATCTACAAATACCTGAAGGGAGAACGCAAAGAGGACAGAGCCAGGCTATTTTCAGTGGTGCCCAGTGACACACTAAAACACAAGAGGTTCCCTCTGAGCATCAGGAAACAAATTTTTACTGTGAGGATGACTGAGCACTGGCACAGGGTGCCCAGAGAGGCTGTGGAGTCCCCGCCCTTGAGGACACTCAAAAACTGTCTGGACATGGGTCTCGGCAACCAGCTCTAGGTGGCCCTGCTTGAGCAGGGGTCTGAACTAGATGACCTCAAGAGGTACCTTCGTACCTCAGCCAGTCCCTGATTCCATGATCATGCTGCACTTGAATGTCCCAATGAAGCTTTTATAAAGGTCTCTTCATATTAAAGCACCTAGAACCAATCTAAGACATCATTCAGAAAAGGCAATGCTGACCCTTCTTCCAGTAAAAACATTTGAAACACCAGCACAGCCAAAATTTTTATGATGATGTCTGATTTTTTAACAGCTGAGTTGTTATTATTATTAGAGAAAGAAAAGCTATCCTTATTCAGTTTTTGAGGATCATCATAGACATTGGTGTGATTATTCTGTCAAATGACTTGCACCAGTTTAACTGAAAAGATAATCCAACCTCTCGTTTATCAAATTTGCACCATTATATCTAGCAGTAAAGAGCTTGATCACTTCATAATACTTTTTGCTAAATTTCCTAAATTTTTGCACAAAAACTGTCTGTTGTCATTATTATTACAGTGCTGAAGATGCCTTTGTTATCATGCTTCCTTGTACATATTCCTGCTATGGCAGGACTCCTTCCCTCCCTCCCTCTCACTCTTCCTCTCTGATTTCACATGAGCATTTCCAGTGACAGAGCCCTGCAAGGAGTCTGCCAGCCCTGCTGTGCAGAGTGACATCACCACAGATATCCTCTCAAGATTTTCTCCTCTTTTGAAACTCCCACCTTTGACTAGGAAGGAAAAGAGGCATTTATGCTCTTGCTGAGACACAAAGCAGCTGGGTTAGGTGGGAGGAGAGACACTGCATCTATTTCACAGTCACTTCTGTCACTAGGCATGAGTTACGAGAGGTGGGTAGCAACTTCAAATGTGCAGATACTTTTTGTAACTCCGGGGTCAACCTCAGAAGTTTTACTGAATAACAAGTCCTTCACTAACACATATCAGTTAGTCAGCAAGTTGAAAGACACTATTTCCTTCACACAGACTTTTGAGAGAAACAAACTGCATTCCCCAAAAGCAGATTACTTTCCTTGCACTGTGAGGACAACCCACGTATTATTACAACTTTTATAACTTTTTACCAATGCATATTCTCTGGATTTTCACTCCTAACACACTGCTACCTAGAAATACACATCAGGAGAGTATTTCTGACCAAACTGGCTGAGATACACAGCGAACTAAAGCTTCGGAAGAACAAGCAAAGAGAAGAGTTTTGAGTTGAACAGACTACAGGAATATAAGTTAAGTCCTTGCGAATTATTTTAAAAAAATTATGGTTTGGCACCTTTATATCTACAAATTTAAATAATTAAATGTCTAACTCTAGAAATTAAGAGATTGTTCAGTTTAGAAGACATGAAGATGCACTTGCTAACTAATCTAAGCAATTTGGGAAACCTATTAAGGCAAAATTTTAAAACAAACAATCTTCCATCCCATCTTCGGCATCCATCACCTCCTGACGCAGAATAGTTCTTAAAGGTGGAAGATCCACAATAGTCTTTATTTCATCAGAGAATACTGAGAGCTGTAGCTCTGTATTGTAAGCAGTTTCAAGACATAAAGAAATATTTCTGAAATACAATGAAGGATATTTCTTATTTCATCTTACAGCTATCACTAAATGACTTCAGATCCACATTTGTTAAAACTAATCGCAAATCTATTTCTTCTGCCAGTCCTACAAAACAGGGAAACGTAACTCAAATGGATACCCATTTAAGTGTTTTGTTGGCAGAAAGAATAAACCTCACAGGAAAACTGTTTTCAGAGTTTGAGTTTCTGTGAGTGAACTTGAAAATTTGCATCAGATTTTTGTGCATCAGTATACCTCACCAAGTTCTTATCCCCCTACCAGTCAAACTACAGAAAAGTTCTCATTCTCAGGCCCCCTGAACTCAGTATATGCCTAATTTTACAAACAACAACAACAAAAAAAACAACTAGCTTTGAGAAGTTACTTAATGGTTATTTTGTTTGGAATAGTAAACAGACAGTTTTAAAGTACTGAGACCAATCTTTATTAATATTTACTCTTTGTTTTGTAGTAGCATCTACCAGTTCCACTCATGGATCATGTGATACATGCACATAAGTTCATCTCCTAAAACATCAAAGTGCCCTGCTTTCCTTAAGAGGCATTTCTCACATTCTCTGATATCTCAGCTGTTCTAGCTTTTAGTGCAAATTTGTCTCACCGTTCTTGTTAAACCTTTTTCCATGCCTTTGACTTATGTTAAATAAGAAGCTGGGTTGGAATCTCAGCCTTCTCAGGCATCACAGACTGACATTTTTATAGGAGTGGTTGTGAGTTGCTGTTTAGGTACTGATGTGAGATAAATAGGAGCTTACTATCTTCTGAAAGACTTTGGTAGAGATGATGATTTTCCTCAAGCATAGTTAGGTGCTTTGATTTGACTGTACTTCTCCAGGAATTGTAATGAAAACTACAAATTGAATTGAAGCATTAGCAGAAAAGAAAGAACATTACTTTTATTGTGTAGCAGTTGCAACAGCACAGCTCAGTCAAGGTGTGACTTCCTTATTTCTTGGACAAATCTTTACACATCACAAAACAATAGCAAATTAGAAGTTAATTGTCTTGTAACTTTAGAAAACTGCTTTAAAATGCTTTAAAATCTGCCACAGAAGTGTCCAAATTTAAATCCTTTTAATACTAGTGCCAGGCAAAAAAACCCACAGCATCTGCACCCTCTGTGAGTCACTAAACATGTTTGGTATAACACACATAAACCCTCAATCACTGGCAGAAGAGCATGTCTTTATTAAGCCACCAAACACATCTATCTAGCTATTCCTGTTATTTAAAAAGGCAAACTGATCTACTCAACCCCACAACTCTTATTGGGTAAGAGAGAGGGGCTCAGAGTATTTCACAAAATTATTCCTTGGCTCGGTTTTATAGCTGCGCTGGAATACTGTACCTTCTGTACAGTAAGTACTAAATCAATTCATACAATGCACTTCTTTGTGTACTGAACTGAGCTAAATCCAAAATCTGAGACTAAGTCCTTTTGCATAAAATGATTGCTCTGTTTCTTTGTTCAGTGCAGCCTGCAGCCCCAAAGGTCTTGGACTTGTTCTGACACAATGAAAGAAAAACTTATTCAGAGGACATGATCTTCAGTAAGCAAACAACTGCCAACAAGAAACAGATGGATTTCAACAGATAAATACAGAATGAAGATTGAACTGACTACAGTTTAGCAACTGTTTCCAATTTATCTTTGGGATGTACAGTAGCAGCAATTCATAAGAAGTCAGAGCCAGCTTGCTATTTACATTGCATATAAACAAGCCTAAGCGAATAATTAAGCCACTGAAGTACCTGTTTTTCAAACTGTGTAGGTTGTTTGGAAGCCTTACTACCTCCTTGCACTTTTAATTCCTTGAGGATCCTGAAAATAATTAGTATTACTACGAAGTCTTATGAGTTTCTCAGCTTGCAGATATGTGAGCAAATCTAAATGCAAGTTCTTGTATTTATTCTAAGATCATACTCTTAATACAGATATTGTCATAGAAAGTCATTCACCCAGAAATAACTGCAAACACATCAAATAAAGTTTTTTAAACTGCATAGCCAGATTTTATATTAAATAGGTCTCAAGATTATTGCTAATATTGTTATAAATGCTTATGCTTTAAATTAAATTTGGAGATTTAAAAGCCCAAGAGTTACTGATATTGGCAACTGAAGTCTTTTGTGTGCAACACTAAGACACAGTGTTGTTTGGCCAGCATATCTCAGTTTTTTGACCAACAGCTTTGCTGCCAGCCCTCAGACACTAACCCCATTGTCAGCAAAGACAAAACCAATATTGGATAGAGCACTGGGGCAGATACTGAACTGAATAACTGGGGTGATTATTGCAGGAATCGATGCGGACAGTAACACATAGGAGCATCGTGGCTGGCCATTTTTGTTGCATGTTCTTGACTTCCCTCCTTTGGTCTCTTATATTTTCCTATGCCTTATCATACCAAGCTGGTCTGACTGGGGGTCTTTGGTAGCTTCTGAATATTTAGCACTCGTTATTAGCACTTTTTAAAAAATGCTATGATGGTTTAATGATGAAGGCATCTCTCTCCTAGCAAACAGGCTAAGATGAATGAGGCAGCACAGATCATTGAACAGCTGATGGCAAATTTCAGGTGTCACATTTTCATCCTATGCTAACACGGAACAGGAATCACATTTTATTGTATTTTCACTTGTCATGTCAAGGACTTCTGCTTTACTAACAATAATATCAATAATATAAATAATGACCATACATAAAATACTATTTCCATCATTCATTTCTGACAGCAAAGACAGGCTAAAGCTAAGACTGACAGCATGGCTTCTTTTTCCATATTAACAGTGCATGTTTTTATAAAATCATATCAAGACACTTGTATGGAAAAGTGTGCTGTCATTTGTACATCTAAAGCTCTCTAAGACGCATATTATACACTGAATGAAACAAAAATCTTCAGGCTTTTCACTCCTTGTATAATTCCCTAGAGTTCCACAGATGCTATAAAAACCCTTAAGCCATAGAAGTGTGACACTACAGTATTTCATACAGTATTTGTATACATTTCTGAACAGAATATTGCACTGTATGAATAATCTTTGTAACTTCCAAATATTTATGTTTCTAAATCTTACCCTTTGTACAGAAATTGCAGGAAATAAACCCTCCCTTGTGTATTCACTGGAATCTGGGTTATCTGACTTTTTAGCCAAATTCTAAACATACTTCAAAAGTAATTGCCACACAGAAGACACTGCTAATGTGAGTAACTTGGTTACACCTCTGCCATATGAAGTAAAGGGTCATGCATTTTCCTGAATATATGTATCAATACATACAAAAAAAGCAGATGTTATTTTCCTCTTTCAAATCCACTGATAATCCATAGACAGCTGACACTCTTGACATTTACATAAAACTTGAATCTATGACTTCAGTTAAAAAAACCTGTGAATTTACACACAGGTTATTCCAACCTGTGTTTCAGGCTTGATTTCAAAATCAGTTTATTGTAAAATTTTCAGATCAGACTGTCATCTATGCAGAAATCAGACACAAGGAAATCTGTGAACCCTTTAACAAAAATTCCTCAGCATCCACATTTTACGAAATGTTTTTTAGGTTTCCTTAGTTTATGTCCAGCTAGTACCATGAGTATGAGTCCCAAGTTCCCTAAAGCCAAAATACCCTCACATAGCTCTCAAAATGGTGAGACTGTTGAAAGAATCGTCTGTTTGGGTCTGACCACTTTAGTTATGAAATCAGCTACTTTGGCTGGACGGGACACAGCACAGCAGAGCAATGCATCAACTGGTCCTTACTGAACAGCTCACCAGGCAAATGACCTATGCTTGACAAATGCTTGACTCCTCTCCAGGTAATTCCTATGCACTCCTTTGGAAAAGATTCCTCATTAAGCAAGTCTTAATAGGAAATACCAGAAGACTGTGGGAAAAGGTTCATATGTACCCTTTGCTGCTCCATATATGCTTTTAAGGGCCTACTGTACTGAGCAGGCTTGCATTTCTTGGAATTTTAGCCCTTTCAAAAATTATAAATGGTAAATATTAGAACAGTATTAGTGTATTAACACATTAACAATTAGTATCAATGTACTAATACATTTTTGTTATTTATAAGTTGTAATAATTCTTGTTGGCTATTTCTAGGTCTTCCTTGAGAGGAAAGCTAAATATTATGAATAGCATTAATTAGGCTTTACTCTCTTGCTGATTATCCTTTTTATTTCAAGTTCAGACCACAATTTTGTAACTGCTCAGTTAACCAAAAATTCTTCAGAATTTAAAAATTTTCTTTCTTGTATGTTTTTTTCATTAGGCAACAACAAGTTTTCCAGTACTGTTAGTTACTCTTTCCGGCTTTCTGTGAATTAGTTGTGAGCATTTGGCCTAAAATTGCTTCTGCTGCAGACAGAAATACCAAAGTGTAGCTCCCACTCTACAACTGTCTGGAAATGTCTACTCATTGACTTATTACTTACAGTAAATACAGAAGAATATTTCTCAAGAAGCCAGTGTTAGCCAGAATATTCAGATAAGAACAAGATAGTCATTGCATATGGGAAAGCAACAGAACTCCAAAAATTTGGGCAACAGAATATGTGAGGAGAAAGGGTGATGAGTAATTTTCTTCTTGTCACCCTGTTGATTAGTAGAGCTGCTCACAGCAATTATTCACACATGGAATGTTGCAGGTATCTCTCCTTCTCCTCCCACCAAGCACTAATTTTATTGTTAGCCACCCCTGCCCCATTGCACAGGAACTTCCAGGAAATGTAGGCTGGACTCTACAGATGACAGAAAAGAGGAAGCAAAGATACATAGAAGAATAGAAAAAGCCACCAGAAAAAAAAGGAGGGAAAAGACAAATTTGCAGTGGCAATTGTGTTTCCATGTATGACTCCACTCACCCACCTACCCAAAGCAAGGCAGTTGTGGTTGTGACTGCAGGTGTGACTGCCTTGCTTTTTCCGCCCCGCAGGCTCTGCAGTGCCCACAGGAAGGGATGCTCTCTGCTGCCTGGTGCATGGATCCAAGCTCCACAGCACCCCACAGGCTTACCAGGGGTTCTGAGGAGACTGCTGGGGATCACAGGCCAGGCAGGGGACATGGAGAGCTGCTGGATGGCAAGGCCAGGTTGCAAGGAAGCATCCTGCCTGTCTGGAAAGGGACACTATTGCTGCAGTCAAAACATTTTGTTTTGGATGCCTCCCTCAGTAGTTCTGTGTGTCCTTAATTTCAGGGGTGGCCTTACCGCATTTATGTTCTGATACTCCCAACTGCAGGTACTGCAAGACCTTTCTGTGTTACTGCTTCTGTGCTTTGAAGAAAAGGTGGTGCAAATCTATCTCAAACTTTTGACTGACTTGGAGATTCATCACAGTCAAAGTCTACTTGCACTTTGGTTTCAATCCTGAGAAATGGTTAATGCCAGTATTGCAAAATCTATATGAAAGCTTCTTTCAGTGGCCACCACTTGCAGAAAAAAAAAGGGTTATATATAAAAGACTCTTTGTCTCCCTCATCGATTTGACCCTGGTCAAAACTTGAAAAAATGAGATTTATCCATAAGACTTCTGATGCAATTAGTGAAAGTTTTGTGTCTAAACTGCCTTTACAGCTTTTAGAACCTCAGATTATGGCTGCTTGCAATATTCAGGTCAGAAAACCAAAAAAAGACATACATTTTGGGTGGCTGTTAATTTTTTTCTCTTGAATCAGGACAAACAAAAAATAAAAGCTGTAAAAGGTATTCTTACAATGTAAATTAATTTTATTCAAAACAGATTAAAAAAACTAACAAAGCTTGCCTAACTACATGAGGTAGTACATGTAGCAAAAGAGAAGGCAGAATATAGTATTCTGAAATATGAAGAATATGAATAAGTTTACAAGTTGGAGTGAAATAAATTCAACAACAGAAACAAAATACACCAAAAATAAAGTTTAACAGCTTTTCAGTCTTAAAGCACCAATACACTTTTCATAGAAAGAAACATAGTATCACCACTACATGTTCTTCATATACCATAATATGGTAAAATTAATGCACCAAGCTGTTCACCATAAATGAATTCTTTAAAATTGTGAAGCAACAAATGACATAATTGTCATTGGGCTTCGTACCACTATACTTCCTGGCCTGCAGGAGTATTTGCCAGGTCACAAGGAGCAAGGTTAGCCTTTGTTACCATTTTCTTTGGTTTTTTTGAACATTTACCTTCATATTAATGTGTAGTATTTTGATAACATTTATAGCTCAAGGCTACAAGCTTGCAAATTTTATGTATGTGTACAATTCTACATTTTTTCTGGACCCAAATGTAGGTAAATTGAAGGAATCACATAG
The DNA here is from genome assembly GCA_013398055.1 of Ifrita kowaldi. Lineage (NCBI taxonomy): Eukaryota > Metazoa > Chordata > Aves > Passeriformes > Cinclosomatidae > Ifrita > Ifrita kowaldi. The sequence goes on from VZRS01006125.1 coordinate 778,787, forward strand.
CAAAAATAAAGCATGTGTATGTGCAGAACTGCAGGCTTATTCCTTAATTTCAGGTTACTGCACTTCTGAATACAAAAATTTTATCAGATCCTTCAAGGACCTGTCTCTCACACACTCATCCCAAGACAGTGGAACATCTGTGAAGGACTGAACCACAATGAATTATGGTTATTTGAACTAAAGAGCCTACCAGCATCCAATAAATATATTATTAATCTGTTTAAGAAATAATAGACATGAATGGCCCAGTCTCTTAAAAACATTTTTTGGAGGAAAACATGCTAACATGACCCAGGGCTTCTTCCTATATTTTTTATTTCCTATTTTACTTCAAAATAGGTACTTGTTATGATTAGTGTGAAATTGAGAACAATCTAGATCTTCATTTATGCTTGCATGGCTAATGCTACTGTAAATCATCAAAAAGTTATATATGTTTTTATTTTACTTTAAGCCATGATTTATTTTATCAAAATATTGGGATGACTTCTTTTATGTACATTGAAAACAAAAACTCAGGCCTCCCTATGGTATAGTTTTAAGGTTACTGTTAGTGGCATATATAAAGCACCATATAATAATATATTCAGATGAAGAAAACAAAGAACATTTATGAGCTTTGAATTAACTGTATAGGAGTAACTGCTAAGAAAATATAGCAATATTTAACACAGGATTCAAAGTATTGTTATATATCATTATAGATTTTCAAATTAATTTTTCTCCCATGTTTATTTTTACAGATTTTTTCCATTAAGATTTATATGTAATTTAAACTTTTTGGTGGAAAGCAGTATACATCTTCTGTACAATAATGTTACAGCTTTATACAAATTTTAGGAATTACAAGAAATGGCCTGTATTAATCTTTTCCAAGTGCTCTTGTTTCACTTGCCTTTTTTATGTTTTACTTGCTAAATTCAAACAACGGCAAATACTCTGAAAGCCTTGCTTCCTGGAGGATTCTGTAAACTGCAACATAAAAACATTGCTTACGTTATTTTTAAGACTATAACACTCCAATAACAACTTTTTTAAAATTTTAATTGTTAATTTTAGTATCCTGCAGCACTTCTTGTGACAATTCACAAATTTAGCTATCTAGGATTTCTTTAAAACTGCTACAAATAAAAACTACATAAATTTCAATTTTTTTTTCCAAAGAGCTTATTAGGAACAAATCACAACATAACAAAAAATCAAGTAATCCTTTGTGATGAGGGATTCTAGTTTAAGGAATCGGAGCAAAATACAGAAAGTGTTTTGGAAACAGAGAAAATGTACATCTTATGCTTACTATTCTAGCAACTGTACTTGGAGAGGACTTGCAGACCCAGGAGATCACTTGTTTGTTAGCTGCTTATACAATGAAGAATAGATTTCTACAGAGACCTAACATCTAAGAAAACCAAAGGGAATTCCTTCTGAATGGATAAATATCTGGCTTCAAAAGAAAAGAAACAAAAATACCCAATTCCAATGAAATTTTGATAGAATAAGTATTTTTGCCTTAAAAGCTGGACCAGCATGTCCTATTTAATGGTCCATTGTTTTTTCTTTAGCAAACCCTGTCTGAAGATTATCTGGGAAGGAAAGGGAAATGGAGGTGAAAGCAAGGAAAGGCACAATGGAGCAGGTTGGCTGCAACGGCATTAGAATTCATCATCTTCTGCTTCACAGAAAACTTGCATGGGACTCTTTTCCAAACTCTCAGCTCCCAAACTTTACCAAGATGATTTATGTGTAAATATATGTGTATTTATACATATTTTAAAATTTATATTTACAGATATTAAATAATACATATATTAGATATAAAGTATAAATAATGATCAAATTTGCAACATTCTTCCTGTCTGCATCTCTACTTGGGAAGATTTATATGGAGAGCAAAAGTGTCAGTAAGGAGGCACTCTAGGGGAACTGGATGATCACAGAGAAAAGTCAAAAAATATGCAAAATAAGTCATCCATTGAGTAAAGAAAATCTGTATTTTACAAGCTTCCAGATTTGTTGAAAGTTCTGAGAGAAAGAAAGAAGACATTCCCCTATGCCCAATTAAAAACAAGACAAAAATACTCAGTATTTTCTTGCTTCTGGGTTTCCTACAGAAACTTTTTGAGGTTTTTTTTCCCACTCAAATTCCTTGGAAAAACTATAGTCTGGTTAGGTTACAATCACTTTTAGTCTAAGAAACGTTCTTAGCTTTAGAGGACAAAAAGAGTGGTACAATGTTTTTAAAGTAATTTCTCTTTCTTCCTTTAGAACCCGAAAAACCCTTTCAGGGACTAAATTTAATCTGCAACATGCAGCCATGTGATATCATCATACAATGCACAAATACACTCAATACAACTAGCGAACTTTCACAGTATCTCCATGTCTTTCAGAAAAACACTGTTAACAAATTATTTTAAAAAAAGTTTCAATGATTGTGAATTTTAATGTTTGTGAGTATTAAGTATGATTCAGGATCACTGGTTCGATACCATGTAAATCACTAACGAACAGTTCATCAGGAACCAATGAAACTGCATCATTAATGTTAATTTTTTAAAAATTCCTAAGGACGTAAAGGCAATTTTCTTATCAAATATTGTGTTAGTCACTACAGAACTAGCAAAGCAAACAAGAGGTCTACTTTATTTCATAAGCAGCTTTTCAGGATAATGTTTTATGAGCTTAGAGGAGGCAGGCAGCTCCACTACCACAGCTTCTCCAAAGTCACCACAGCTGTTACACAAGCTCTGTAAATCACCCCTTGTGGCCTGTTTGTTTGGCTTCTAGCACTGCCCCAGGTACAAACAGACACAATGCAAGACGGTGAACCTTATCAAGGTCAAGAGTAAAGTGTAATCTTTGCAAATGAGCTCTGTACCTTTCTGAATATATCCCATTTTGAAAGGAAGCAACATAGACCTTTCTTTTGTCTACTGGCATAACATCAACATAACCGCCCTGGTTGCGGACCACGCCAGCGTGCACTGCTGCCCGGCAGATACTGGAGATCTGAGGAGCAAAGAAAAAGATTAGCATTGCAGTCATCCTTTTATGTCATAATTTTTAAGACGAAGACAAATAAAGGTATTTAAACCAAGTTCAGGAAATTTAAAATAATTATATTTATTGTGTGACTAGTTTTATTAGTCTTACAGTATTTAAATCAGCTTCATAGGAATTAGGCCAATTTATAGGAATACAGACATTGCCTTTCAGGTCACTTTCACCATGATGCAAAAATAATTTATTTCAGGCTATTTCTTTTCAAAGATCAGGAACATGTTTGAATTCTTGGGCCTTTCAAAATGAAAGAATCTATCAGCCAAAACATCAAACATCAGTGAAATGATCCATATTCAAAGGGAGAATCACAGTTTCCTATCCAGGCATGGGTATATACTGAAAGGTAATTAGATGATAGGTATAATGTGAGCATGAACAGAAGATAGAGGTCTAAAACGAAAATTGTCTGTGAAGTTAACAGCACCTGCAGCTTCCTGAAACCTCTATTCTCTGGTCACTAATTCCCCTCATGAAGAATAAACTATATCTACAGAAGCATTCCTCAGTGACAATCTTGATAACGTTAATTTAAATAATTGATTTAGTCTTGCAGTACTGTGTTACTCTTTCAGCATTTTAAAAATTGTCAGAAGAATGAAACTTTTTAGATATTCCAGAAGGTAGGTCCCAATCTTTAATACATAGCAAAGTGCAGTTCCTGCTACAGTGAATCTCCACTTGGAGACAAGGTTTTTGGTGGAAAAAAGTCTTAAATGCAATAGGTTTCTCCACAAGTAACCTTAAAAAACTTAGTCAATATAAATATAAATAGCTGGTCAAACAGGCCACTATTTAAACAAAAATTGCATTTCTTCCAGTTATAACTGGAATAATTTATACGTATTATCATAGCCATTTTGCAATCTCAATGCTATATAAAATCAAGAATTTAAAATAGCAATGATTTTCCTACTGTCATTCTAAGTGCAGCACTTGCCAGGTTCACTCGTATTTAGTTTGTCTTTTAATGTTCCAATATTTAAAGAAGTAAAGATCTGAAATACTTCATGCAAGTAATCTTTTGCAAAGATGCTTTAGAGTTTTTTTTTCCACGCTGCTGGGTGCAGTTTTTGAACATGCCAGAAAGAATGCCATTTAAACCTCTCTGTACTTTTCCTCCCAAGGCTGCAAAACCTTTGTTATATCCTGAACACCAACAGACGCATTATTGTTACAATTATAGCATCCCTTATTTATCCATACTGTGGAGTAACTAATCATGTGCAATTTCATATACCCAGGGGGAAAAATGGCCTCTGCAATACAGGATTACAGTCAGAAGAAATAAAAGATGATATTTACAAAGCAATTAACTACACTGAAGAACTAGAAGAATACTATTCATTCTATTCATTCCTAGTACAATAACACAGCAGTAACTTTGTTTTCAGTTCCCACTAGAGACATAAAAAAAGGCTGGAGGTACAATTGGGGAAAAGAAAGATCAGCTTTTTCACCCCCGTAACAGTAAACAAAATGCTACACTCTTTACATCATGAGATAGGGATATACCTTCATAATTACATTTGAGGGTAGCTAAGATACTGGCTGTTCCCATGTTATTTGAAGTTTCTAGTCAAGTAAAAACGGAAGGAAAAGTCAAGGGATGGAGATTTTGACAGAAGAGGCTGACTGCTTGTTGGAAACGATCTCCAGCAAAGGATGGGGCCATTGTTAGGGCTGGTACCACAAGTGGACCAATCAAGTATGGCTGGGCTAATGCACAACATTTCAAAGGTGAAGGCAAGACACTTGTATGGAATACGTGAAAACCTAGAGGTCAGAAGACTGGGGTTGATGAAGCCAGCTCAGAGGCTGTTTTCAGATGAAAAATAAGCTGATATTCTGATGCTACGTTCCACATAAGACTGGACAACAAATGCACATACTTTTTGAATATACGAACAATTAAATGAGTATAAATTCATAGTTATGAACTAGTTTGTAAGAATAGCTACGAATATATGTATTTAGTTTTATAAACATATACAGAATACATTTTTTTTCACAAAGCATTATCTACCCTTATTTCTCAAGAACTTCTATTATCTTGGAATGAGACTATGAGACATTCATCCAAATGGAATCAGATTCCACTAGTGATGCCACAGCGTTTCCTATGTTCAATATTATGTCATCCAGATCACATTTCCTTGAACCACTAAGGTAACCCTGTTGATTTAAGCAAAACAGGATTTCACTATGTCTATCACAAATTTCAGCATATTATTTGTGGTTTACATCAGCACCCTTGTGTCACTTTCTGGAAGACTTCAAAGATTTGGGGTTGTTTCTTTAATTTTGATGAAGAAATTCCAAAGGATATATAAGGTAGTATTTTTAAGTTAGTATAAACACTTTGTACAGCATTATACGGCCATGCTTTATTGCTGTGTTGTGAACACTCCTGAACTTGTTCATATTTTTAACAGGTCATAGGATCTGAATACCAAGTTGCCCAATTATTTCCCTTCTTCGGATACTCAACAAATACTAATATCTACCACAGCATATCATTACTCTACAAAGGCATTTAAACCACAAGTGTCTTTAGCATACCATCACAGAAATATGGAACTATTTAACAGCTTTCTACATCATAGTCTCTATATTTTACCATAGCAGAGAATTATGAATACTTTTGCAAAAGTTTCAGGGAATATTTCCATATATGGTTACTGAAACAAAAATCAGTATGACCAAAGTCCTCAAATAGTAAAAAATTATACAACTCCATCAAACTCTTTAGATAAAAGATATTTGTTGATCTCTCTAGCCCCCAAAAGAAGTTAGGTAGACACTCTGAAAAAGCAAAATTAATTCTGCTCTGCAGATACCTATTTATCTCCTTTACCATTCTAGTCTCTGTACTACAAACTACTACAAACATAATCTAGAACACCAACTTCAGTGTCAGAATCTACCCTGACAGCATCTGAAGTTGATAAGATTCCCATCTCTGGATTCTTACCTGTATTTATGTCCATTTTTCCTAAAAGCAGTATGGCTGCACACATTTCTACACAATGGAGATGAATAATGAGATAGTACACCTAAAATAATTTTAAACTAATTAAACTCTAATTTAAACTCTATAACACTAATTAAAGTCACCTGGGACTTCTCCAGCCAAAGAAAATACACATTCTGAGATTTCCTCCTGTCTAGGTTAAACACACGCATGTCTTCTTTCTCCTCCAACAGTCTCTTCTAACTCACTGGGAAACTTTGTCTGTAGCCCCTTAATTGCAATCACAGAGCTGAAAGAAAATCATCTTCCTCAAACTGCACTTGCATTGAGTCTATTTTCACTGCCTTTTTTACACACATTAAGGATCCAGTCCACACATAAATTATCTTTCTGAATTGGAAGCACTATTCACACCTGTGACACTGCTTATAGACAAGAGCGTTTCCTGGAGAAGACACTCAGGTAATCTGATGGACATTAGTTAGTTTCAAAATACTGATGAGTAAATACTTGCATATTATTTTCACACATTTCAAAGAACTGGAAAGTAGTGAAAATCATCATCTGACCCAGCTGGTTGTCATACTACTCTTTATGACATCCACAAGACAGTTAAACCATAGAGTTTACTGCTAAAAATGTGAACTGCTTTCTCTGCCACTACATCCTGGCTTCTCCATAGAGAGATGACAAAGGAGGGGCATAAAATAGAAATCCCTTTTCAGACTTTCTACCCACCTCAGAACTAAATGTAGAAAAGACAGGGAAAAAATCTTGACTAGCAAACAGAATGAAAAAAAAAAGTCTGTTAAAATAATATGACAATGTGAGATACTTCCCACAAACAGATCAAAACTCTGTTGCAAATATTTAGCTATCCACACAGATAAGAAATATTCAAAGTAAGAAGACTGTGCACATTTATTATAAGAGTAATAGTTTTTTGTACAGTCTGACAGAAGTTAAGGCTGCATCAGGATCTAAAGTGATAGGGTTTAAATGAGTATACACTGCTAATGTTGAACAAATCAGTGTGATTCTTGATGAAAAACTGAAAGTGGGTCCAGAGACTAGTGAAGCCTACAATGAGTTTTCAAATAACTTTCCATATCTTCAGCAGCTGAATACTGCTAACTTAAATGGGAACCTCTGAAAAAGAACTTTGGAAAAGATTGTGTGAAGAATCAGCATATGGAGGAAAACTGTATATCAATATTCTATCTTATAGTTACATTATAATTTTTTTTCATAGAATTTTATATCTCATTATTTAACATAATGTAAATCCCTATACTTACATCAGAATAAATTCGTGTACCAATTACACGAGCGTAGTGTGGATTTGCCTGCATGCAGTTGTGAGGACAATACACCCTGAAAGATCAAAAACAAACCACACATACAGTTAGGAAGAGTATCAGGATTAATATATCATGTTCAATGACAGTATTAATAAGTATCAATCAAGTTGATTATCTGTACATATGGGTCTATAATGCTATTTAAAATCTGCCAGTTTTTAAGGCTTTGACCATACAGTTGAAAGCATTGCTGATGTGTTAAGGTTCACAATGAAGTGCTTAAAACCATACTTTAACAAGTCTGGTCTTCTTTCCTTAGGATAAGCAGATGGTGTTCTTGTTCAACATATGTGAGGCAAGTAGAAAACTCAGTGAGAAGAGAGACTGTTCATTATTCTATAATTTACCTGATTCTAAGTGCCCTATACAAAATGTACAGTCAGATATCTTCACTGAAGAGGCAGATCTGAGTGAGGACCTGCTATGATACTGATAACGTGGTGACACAAGCCAATTTAGCTACTTATAATGAAGGTGAGCATTGGCATCTGTGGCTAGAATGAAAAACTTTGGAAAGTAGTGAGATTCCTAGCTGATTCTGGGAGATTAGGAACATACCAAAACAAAGACTGTCTTTATTAACTGCCTTTTGTTAACCTTTGAGGAAAACTTCCTCTGTGATTCATGTCTTCTATAGCTTCAAAATGCACAGGAAAACCATGTGGGAAGCTAAGAGTAGTACAGAAGGTGTCAGCATCTCATTTGCTAATTGTGATTATGCTTCAAGCAAGAACCATGAGTCTACTCTAGGTCTACTCCGAGCTATTTCATTTCAGAAATGGAGCTGCCCTACACAGGGCAGCCCTGAGCAAGTGTTCTTCTCCAAGAAGTTATCCAGGCTCCAATCGGTATTTGGCAAGTCACATCACTTGGGCATGCTAGAGTCTTGCCAGATAGGTAACTAAAACATGTTGATAGAGTCAGGAAAGATATTTTTGTCTGAAGGAAGCAAGAAGTCAAAGAAGCCTTTTGAAGACCTGCTGATTTATGAGTCAGGAGTAAGAGGGAAAAATGAGGTTGTATACTCAATGCTATGGCTGATTACTGCTTGTAATTCCTGAGACTACATTTTCAGAATTAAGAGCATGCACAGAATCGTGAATGAATCTCTGCTGTTGTGAAGTTCCGTAAGTTGACACATCAGAATGATGTAATATTTAACCCTGTATTTATTTTTTAATTTTCCTAAAGACAAAACCTATTTTTCTCTTAATGAAGATAGCTTTAGTTTTTAATAATGAAGAAAAATAGACAAAGGTTGAAGTATGAGGTTGTACCCATCCATTCCTGTGTTCCACTCCTTACCTTACGTCTCCACATCTTCCAGCTAGAAAGCCAGGAGTCATAGCCAAACACCAAGTCCATGGACCCAAGCGCTACATGAAGGGATGTTTTCCTAGCAGTTTTGGCTTTGTACTTGTTTCCTGTGTTGGCTGTAGGATTGCTAGGAAAGTAATCCTGTGGATATCTCCAGCTTAATTTGTGGTAAATCATGCTACAGTGTATTTACCTTTGACTCATCTGTGGTTTTAAGAACTGTTACCAAATTCCTTTGTCAAAATATTGCGGTACAGGCGCCTTTCAAAGAGTTAAAACACAGCCTTCAAAGAAACGGCACAGATATTTAAAGCCAACCTGCAGACCAGACCTCACCTTAACCAGATATATTTCAATTTTTTTTATCCAGTTTCTCCAAAACTCCCAAGCAAATTGGTAACTTCTACGATGAATACCTGAATTTTATCCTCTTATTGTATCTGTTTTACAGGTATATAAATTGAAATAAAGTGTACTTTGCCCAAGGTGCATATATATAAAAATGGACAATGAAAAATAAAAACGCACTTTTATTCAGTCTTTAGTCTAACGATTTCAGTAAGATTAGCAACAGGATCTTAATGAGTAAAAGAAAAAGAGACTTTCCTAATGAAAAATCCTGCAGATCATCTTTATCTACCTTCTACTAAGACCAAAGACTGAAATATCACTTGAACATTTCTGTCTTCATTTTTACAACTACTGTTGTCGCCTTTCTCAACAACTTAAGACAACTTAAAATAATTAGCAAATGGCAGAAAATAGAACAGCACTTTAAATCAACGACATTTTATGAATTTTACCTTGGACAGTGTGAGGCTGGTTTTTGAAATGGGCACAGTTGTTCCACTGTGGTTTCACAGGTGATAGCCTGAACTGAAGAAAATAAAATAGAAACAAGTAAATGTGTGCTATTTAGAAAAAACAGAGTAGTGCTGAGCTTGTAAGAAATAAATACGTACCTGTTACTTTAGAGACAGTGAAGGAGTTAGCAGATTGGTACTTTCTGAAGAAGAAATATTAGAAATTACCAGTAAATAACACATTCCAGTGATTTCTTTTAGCGGGAAAAATTTTTATTAGACAATATGGAAATAAAACCATGACAATGTAACCAATCAGTTTTTACTCACTGCACCCCCTTCTCCCCAGTTGGGAGTCTATTTATTGCAATGACACATTTAGTTTATACTCACAGTGAATCTGTTTCAAAAACAGGAATGTGTGTTAAACTCTTTCAGGAATTTAATTTGCTAACAGAATGTGTGGTAGATACCAATTATGCAACATATTGGTCCCTCATAATGTAGCATGTGGTTGTTCACAAGCTTTCATCTACCAGAAGAAATCATTCACTTTCTGCTCAAGGTTCATTCATATAAACAACTCCAACACTGAGAAGAGTTTCCCCTAACAGCCTTTCTGAAACATTTCATTAAATTTTACTCTTGGATCTTGCATCTCCTGTTAACATCAGCATCATTAAAAACCCAATATAACATGCAAGAGTTCTTTTTTCTCAGTAATTACATGGCACCCAGATGTATCTGCTTCCTGTTATAAAAAGTCAGGTATATAGGTTATGTTGCTTCACTACAAATTGATGAACATTTCTATTTTACTCCCCTCATCTTCTGTTTTCCTCCTCTTTTAACTCCTGGGATATGCCTCTGATTCTGGTATTTTTCATCTGTAACAAAGCTGATAATGCTTTCTGCACCATAATATTACTTATTAAAAAAAGGAAAACAAACCAAGGAAATGATTCCCTATTCACCTTTGGAGCAAATTGCTCCTGTGGACTCCTCTGTTTGCCTGCATTGGTTTATTTACTTGTATGACCCATCAATTTCACATTGCTCATTTATTGGATTCCAATTTGTTTTCATTGACATAGCTCATACTTCTGTTGCCCTAGCATTGTTGAACACTGATGTAGGAATATGTATTCTATTGCTGACTAGCTTGTTGAGATATTGAGAACAGTACCCTCTCCTAAAAAAATCCATAGCTGAAAAAACATTCTATTAAAAATCCTGATAAGAAATCAAAGGATCTGAAGATTAGGGCGTTTGCTCTATGCTGCACTGACACTTTTCTGTACTCTCTATTCTGTTTTGCAATACACAGTAGAGGTGAGATCCACTTTATTTCATCTATTCTTGAGTAGATACGTAGTTTATGCAAGGCTCCATCTACAGACACTGGTGAGAGTCAGGTAGTGGCAAGGCATCCCCGGCCTTATTGATGGGCCTTTTGAAGGTTTGAAACTTAGGTAAATAATCTTTATTTATTCCACAGCCAAAACACCTTGCCCTGAGTTCCAGTTCTCAGAGGACAGGTGCTAAATACACTCTCTAGGCTGGACAGAACTCTTACAGTTTTGTCTCATATAGCACAGAGACACAGAGACTTCAACTGATGGAAAATCAATTGATACCTGTTTAAAAGACTTTTTTACAGGTTATCTACTCCTACATTTGTAAGAAAGCTGGCTCCTAATATGTTAGTATTGATATAATCAAGATTTACTTCTCTCTTTGTATCAAAGCAAGTAAAAAAAATAAATACTTGTCTGTATCTTCATTTTTAGGCAGGTAAGTCAAACCACAGTCAGGTCACTGGATATCCAAAGAAGCTGATTGATATCAATGCCTTAAGTGCTACCCAGGTAGACCAAATTATAGGCCACTGAATTTAGTCTACCAGGTCAGTACTCCTCTCTATGCTGGATTAGACATATCTGCTGAAAAGAGAAATGATGACAGGTGTCATAGCCCACATCATTTGTTTGCACAGCACAGAGTGAGAGCACAGCCTCTGATGATTACCTGTCTCCTTGACTCTTGGGTTCACATCTGAGCCAAATATATCACTCAGAAAAATTTTGTTTTCTTTCAGCTCAATATTACCCCCATGAGCTACGCATACACCACTATTACACGTATACTAACTATAGACAGAAATAAGGACAGTAATTTACAGCTCTGAAGAATACATTATGATATAGCGAAGTGTAATTTGCAAATACTAATAATATCTTAGATTCAAACACACTAATATTGATGGGTTTTTATCACTGGATAATTACATATGAAACTGCCAAGCACTGTTCACTTCTACGTGTTGCTTTTCTGGGTTTTCCTTTAGCATGTCTACAAGTATTTGGAGCTGTTTTCACATACCAGTCTTAGGGAAGGCACCTCAGCAGTGCAGTACACCAACAAATGAAGTTTCCACAGTATGGAATATTATTCCATCACTGGCCAAAGCAGAAATCACGCAAAATATTTGTGCAAAATGTAATATAGACTGTGCAAAATGTAATGTAGACTGTGGAACTGTGTTGAAATTACTGAAGATACTGGAAGAGGGGTATTTTCTTCTTGGTTCATATGCACACTACAAGAGGGTCATTTACAAACACAAACTTGTAATATTATTGCTTTTTTAACTGTCATAAATTGCTCTGCCCATGTCCAAAACATGTAAAACAATCTGCCAGTATGTACTAGTTTTGGACAATAAATACCAATTAATTAACTGAATACTCTTAATATTAAGATCATTTAACTACAAACAGTAACTTACTGCCCAAGTGACTGTGTAAATTATTTAACCTTCTTTCGCATTATTATTGTGACAACTCTGTCCACCATTAAACGCTGGCTAAAGTTTCAGAATGGATACAATACCTCTATGTCCATGTGCCTTTTTATAGCATTTTCATACTCTTTATGACAAAAAGCATAGCAAAATGTAATTAAAAATGTGATATATTTTGTATGAAATAAAATAAACAGGTGAAAACCTTTTCATACATTTTAATTTTAAGAAAAAACTTACCCAATTGACTGAACGCCATTTCTATAAGACTTGATAAAGTAATTTTTCCTGCCTTGCCTAGTGACATCAACCCAACCACCTTCATTGTCTAGGATGCCATAATGTATGGCAGCTTTACAAATACTGGATTGCTGAAAAAAAGAGCAGGAAAAGCAAATCCATGTCAGACAAAAAACAGGTTTTAATTACAATGTGTCATTAAAAACTTGGCAGAGAGTCCTTTATGTGTGACTTGGTCTATGTAGGTGCTATTTCAAACAAATAAACCACCACTTTGCCTTACTCAGAGATAAACTATTCTCATTTACAGCATACTTGTTCACAGTAGCTGTCATTTCCTCTACTGTTTTCCAGTTCTACAGAGAAAAATATATACTCTCAGCTAGCATTAAGGTTACACAAGCAGGCCCATCTTACTGAAACAATTCATGCAAGCATACCCCCAAATCACTGTACTTCTCTTTTAGTTGTCACATATTTGCATGTAAATATGTGGACACAAAAATTCTACTTCTGTGTATGTGTAAATATGAAGTACATTCGTAGAGTACATACAGAATAGCAGATGCAAATTTAGGTCATCTGACGCTATATTAAACATTTGGTGTAAGCTTTTACTTTTGGTGAATGCTGACATCCTCAAAATCCATTCTTAATACGATTTTAACTAGTATGCCAACAGAAAAGACATTTCATTAAACACTCCACTGGTACAAAATCTAATTTAAAAGTATTTACCATTTCATAATGTACACTTCCAATAACTTTGGCTTTGCTATCCAAACAGCCAGCAGGACATTCATACCTAAGAGAATTAAATACAACTTGGTCTTAAATCCTGGGATTACAAAAAGGGAAAATATTCCAGCTCACATACAAATATAGCCTTTCAGAAAAATCTCAAAATGACAACCGTAAAATTTACCATACCTATTGCAAGTTGTTCCTTTGCACTGATCTCTTAGCCTCACTTCACATGAAACAATCTGAGCTAAAACAAGCAAAAAGCAAATTCAGTGCAATGAATTTAATACTAGATAATTCAATTTTGTTGACCACTTGCAAATCAGGTAAATTCCTTACACATTTGCTGCGTGCTTATCACTTCATTTTTCTCACTATCATCAGTGCCTGTGGAGGCTGAAGGTTGATGTGTTCTTGCCCGGCTTTGCACAGTTGCATCCTGGGCTTTGGATCTCTGACGTTCAATCTCATTGGTTTCCTCTTCTGGTTCATGGGGGGAATAAGGTCTTTCTGAATCCTCTGTTTCACAGAATGGGCAAAAAAAAAAATCTCTCAGAAAAAAAAAATCAGCGGAATGTAAATCCCTTACCATGTTTCGGTAAAACGGCTTTGTTCTCAAAAACTGGTGGACAAAAGGAAGAAAGAAAGGAAAACTCTCCACTGCTTCGAAAGATGGAGAACTCAAGATTAATAAAACACATCAAGTATGTTTGTGATAGTGAGCAAAGATATACTTATTTTTCCCAGCACTTGCAGAACAACTGAAGTATGAAACTGCTCTTAATGCTCCTGTTTTAGTATCTTTATGCCATCAGAAAACCAGTGGAACAATCTCCCTTACACATGGGCAGAGTTTTACCACGTTCATAGACAACTTGCAACTAAAGAAGCTTATTTCATAGTAACATACACCTGAAAATGAGGGCCTTCTATTCATACATAGTGAAAATAATTCTGAAACACTCATAACTGAATCTACATTTCTTACTTAGACAAGAACCATAAGGATGATATTTGGGCACACACATGCAGCTTTCGTATGTTCTATACAACATCTCGGAAGTTATTAACAAAAATTGCTAAATGAGCTGTTCAGAGAGTAGAAAAAAAGAAGCAGCAGCTTCATAATATGCTGTGTTTCAATGCTATAAAATATGAATAGCATTCCAAAAATTGTAAGAAGTTAATAATCATCCTAGCTGACACTTTAATTACTAATGTCTTCTAGCTTTGTTCTTGATTTTTCACACACCACATAACTATGTCACTGAGATAATGTTTCCCTATAAACAAATGACTGCATAGAATTCCAGTGTAATTACAGAAAGGCATATAAAGAGCACACAATGAGTCTCCATCTTTGTGTACTAAAACCCCTGAAACAGCACTTCTCAGCAGCAGTTCAGTGCACTCCATTCCCTCTGGTGAGACTCAGCCTCACATATCACAAGCACATGTTCCCATCCACCATAGTAAAGTAGGGCCCTAACTGGTCTTTGGGCACACACATAATATATTCTATTCCACTATGTTTAAGCACAATGAGGAAAGAAATCCAAAAAAAAATAAAGACATTTCTATTCCCATCTATAGTTGTAACAGTGAAATAGTACATACCTCTGTAACAAAGATTTTCTCTACAACCTCCTCCAAAACTAGGGGGACATGCAGAACAGGGGCGGCCAGGTTTATAAGGAGCATGACCCCACCAGTTACCCCTTTACAAAAAAAGAAAAAAAAATTAGCAAAAAATTAATCAGTGAGCATATTAACATTAAACAGTACTTAATAAGTCAACAAATAAATTATGAAAACCAGCAGGCACACAGACCATAACATTGTTCTGATATTCCCAAGTTACAAGCAATAGGATGAGAGGAAATGGCCTAAAGTTGCACTAGTGGAGGTTTTGATTGGAAGCATTTTTTCACTTAAACGATTGCCAAGCACTGAAACAGGCTGCCCAGGGAAGTGGTGGAGTCACCATCCCTGGAGGTATTTAAAAGGTGTGTAGATGTGGCACTCAGGGACTTGGTTTAGTGGTGAACTTGCCAGCGTTAGGTTACTGGCTGGAGTCAATGATCTTATTGGTCTTTTACAATCCAAATGATCCTGTGATTCTACGCCAAATACACAGGATGTAGCTGAAAAGTTCATGAAGAAAAAAAATGAAGAACATTTGACAATGACAAATGAACAAAATGACATAAATTGCTGTAAGATCTTTTCAGACTGGCATAGCACTATAAGACTAAATTCCTCCACTTCATCAGAACAGGCTCCACTCTCCTAGATGGAATATCGTATAAAATTTGATCCTAACCATGGGCTTCCTGTTACACATTCCTTTAAGTCACAGTGGGGAGATACATTTATTTTTCAGAAAAATATCACACTACAATAAAGATCTCTGATGCCACATATATACTAAAACACAGGCCAGAAAACTCACAAGAATATTTGTGCAGCCGAAGACCATTTGGGAACAATGCTCTATTTTGTAACAGCACAAAAACCAGAAAATCCAGACTGATTTCCTTGCAGATTATTTCCTGGACTATTATAAATTATCTCGCCCCCTCAAGATATTTTTGGGTGTCAATCTACTTACTTAGGAGAATAATTGCATACAAGATAAACTGCTTTTGGCCAAATCTGCCCCCAGATGTTCATATTATGACACAAATTAATTGCACAGCCAATTCTGCTACTTGTAGCCCAAACAACCTATGGAAAAGAGGAAAACATGTGAAAATCAAAGATGATCAACTTAAATTCAAAACTATCTCCAATATAAAAAACTCAAATCACCGAAGTAATGTATTCCCCTCTGTTATAAATGGTTGAAGTGACCTAATTACAACTGTCAAAAGGCCATTCAGTTATACCCTTATTAGAGAGAAAAGCTTTACCTTTACAGAAATGTCTGTCATTTTATAAAAATGCTCTAAGCATATATTTGAAATTGTAGCAAAACACTTACAAAACAGGAACTGAACAACTGGTTCTTAGAATTACAATTAACAGATAATTGTGAATTAGAAGTTATGTTCCCATGTGCTGGATTTTCTAAAGTACAACCTAAAGACCCAGAATGGTTTGGATTCGTTTGACTGAGAAAACAGATTTTTTCAGCAGTAAAAGAGGTAACAAAGGATAAAACCATTAACAAAATCACTCATGTACTGAATAGACCCAAGTCATGGATTTTAAATGCATATGCTTTCATGTCACTGCAATCTAAGGTGGCTGTGCTTCTTTATTCATCTTTCATCGCATACCTCAAAAATAATCAGAATGACGAAGTCTGAAATGTTCAAATGAGACAAATATGACAGGTGTTGAAAATGTATTCATTCAAGGTAAGCCAAATCTGTAGATCCAGCAGGATTTAAAAGTTGAAAGAGGTAAGTATTGTGAAGAACTAGTAGCACAAAAAAGCTGTATATATGTATGGATCTTACATGTAATAGTAAATGTAATTACAGGTACTTTCATAAAAATGGTAAATAAGAACATAGAGGTAACACTACTTTAAAATTAGATACAATTGTAAATTATGTTAGTAAACAGAAAATAAGCGTTTAAAAAGCAATAATTTTTAAGTTTTCCAAAATTATATCAAAAATTATATGTGGACCGTACTATAATCTGAAGATTATGTAGTTCCCATACACTGAAAACATGCCGGTAACCCTCAGAAAAAATTCAGTCTGGATACACAGAATTCAGAAGTATGAGGTAAACAATCTCTATGCAATTTTAAAATCTTCCTGAAGTTAAAACAAGGTCTTAAAAACTACTGTTTGATCTGAGGAATTCACCAAAGAAAACTTTTTTTTTTTTTTAAATGAGCTGTTCCTTCAACATTATGGGAAGAACTACCTGGATTATGCAAAGTGCACTGAGGAGTAACACTCAGTTTAACACTGGGGTTTGCGAGCTTGTTCCTCATCCTGTTGATATTTATGAGGATGAAATCTAAAGATTTGTATGACAACCCTACTTTGCCACTGATACACCCAGTGCTTGTAACTATAGAGTCTAAACAAGCCCTTTTTGAGCTTTTGTGCTGTGGTATGTACTGTAAGTTTAGTGTGCTCCAAGTGTCAGACAGCAACCTAGCTTGACGTCTCTGCCACTCTTTCCTATAGCTGATAAAAATCAAGCACACCAACGTACCTGTGTGTAATGTGTACAAACAGGACCAGAGCATCTGTACGGACAATATGGATTGCATTCATGAGGATGGGGATACGTGAAATCTCTCACTTCATCATACCATGCTTGGACATGAAATGTCGGAGGTCTGTACCTAAGAAAGACAGCAGCAATGTATTAGACCATTCAAAAGTTGTAACTTCTACCATTTTTCCTTTAAGTAACAAGCAAATTTTGTTAGATTTTTAAAAGTCTCATACATTACATAAAACAGCATCTTAAACTACCTTCCCCAGTGTGCCCCCAGATTCTGTCCAATTGAGGGAAGAAGGCTTGCTGGTCCATGTTCCCAGAGACAGGTTTCAGCCCATGATTCTGCAGATCTCTCCAGTTCTGTGTCCCATGTCTGAAATTTGAAAGGCAAGAAAGGGAAATCTTAGAAATATTTGGTGTGTATCTCGTTCTTAAAAAAAAAAAAAAAAAATTGTCCATTTTTTGAATTTTTGAAGTTTCTTTTACTAAGGCAGAAGACTGAAAAGTAAGACTTGAAAAAATGTTCGCTGCATTTGTGTTACACAAGAAAGAAAAATGTTTTCACCAAGAGAAAAAAAGTTTTAATCCCTTCACAGCATTCCCGTTAGAAAACATGCGCAGCCATGCTGCAGTGAATAAAGAACAAATATGAAACTGAAAGGCTTAGTTCAATTTTCCAAGTGAAATTAAGTGCATTTTCTGTCTTGTGAGCTTTCTTTTTGGTAATGGGCCTTTTTCATAGCCAAAAGGGTATTATCCAACCTGCTTTCAAACAAGGCTTTATTTCCTCTAAACTAATAGTTTATGTGAAATGAATGCGATTTCCTCTTCCTTTTCTATAACCAGCTTTTGTTGAAATAATACATAATTCAAACACAAATTATGAAAACCAGAGTAAGTTTGTCGTTCATTGATTTTATGGCTAGGTTGGCAAAAAAGAGACATTCATGATAGTAAGAGGCATGCTTAGAACAAGTCAAAGAAAGATTATGAACTGTTGTTTATCCTTAATTTTTATTCTTTTAGGGAGATGGAAGAATAAGCTTGCAGCTGAAAGGCAAATTCAAGTTTCTTTCATTCAAAAGCATACTAAGACAGACTCTTCTTGAAAAAAATCATACCATACTGTGCATGCATAGTTTTTACTGCACTAAGCTGAGGTTTGTTCAAAGTGGTCCATGGTTCCAGTGCAAAGTACCAATACTTCTGCTTGACTTTTGGAATTTCCTGATAGCTGCTGAAATAGTTTCGAGATACTTGACTCTCTAATAGCAACACTCAGGTTAGGAGACTAGAATATTTCCAGGAAAGAAACACATGTCTTGATAGAACCTCAAGTATTTCGTCATACGTTCAGAGTTAAAGTTTTATAAAATGAGACTATGCTATCTAAATAACAGTAATTCAATATTTCCAGATCCAAATTCCCATGCAGACAATGGAGAGCATGTCTACTAATTTCTGGCACAGATAAAAGGTAGAAAACTCCTTAACACAGCCAAAGATTACACAAATATAACAGACAAATTCCACATGCTAAAATTTATTTTTCTATTGATTTTGACATGCAGTTTTCAAATTATTAATCAGATAACTCATTAAAAACAAGTATGTCTTTGGTTATACAAGACCATGATTATGTGAAGAGTTTATTATCACTCAATTTAATCCTAGCATATCTGTTCTTGCTTCTCTTCTTCAGAAGTTTCTAACATATTGGATTGCATTTTCTCTCTTATTATTAATATTATCAGCAAGTAAAAAATTTACAGGGTACGTCTTGACTCCCAAAATTCAACATTTATTTTGACAGAAATACTCAAACAGTATATATAATAAAGGCAGAATAGATCTTTGAACCCACCTATGGATACAAAGACCACTGACTTTAGAAAACAGTACGAATTTTCCATTCACCATCCTGGGCCATTATTTCTGTGTCATAAACAACAACTTTTTAAAATCACCATAAGAAAATATTGAAATCTTAAACCATGAAGTTTTACATGACAGTTTGTATAATTCTTTTTCTCCTCCCTCTAGTTGTCACACCACCATAAAATGTTCTTCTCGCTATTGTACCCATTGTAAAAACACATGAAGATTAACACACTTCCTCCACATATATACTTTGTTCTTACAGACTTTAGCACAGTTGCTTCATCTTCTACTACAAAATCACAAGACCATCATATTTTAAAATAAAAGCCACTACAGTTTGTTGCATATATTGCATGATATTAAGTCACCTCAAAATCTTAAAACATGTAGATCTAGCTCTTATGATGAACAAGGCATAAAGTTAACACATTTCCCAAATAACTGCTATTAAGAATAGCTTTGCCAACTGGACTCTGAAATATAAATTTAGAATATATTAAACTTACAATGGAACAAAATTTGGGCACTCGCTCAGTTTTAGAACTTCCTACCTCCAAGGCTAGCTACAATTTCTTATAGCTCTTATAGCTATTCAGAATATCAGAAGATATTATCTTGTAAAGCATCCCCCCACATTTTCAACTCTTAAAACAGCAGTCATGGTTAAAGGAATTGTACTGTTTTCCTATTTTTCTCAGCACACAAGGTTAAAAATATTTTATGCATATATTTTAACTGAAATAATGATTCTTTTTTAAGTTTAGAGCTAGGCAATCAATAGTAGCTGATTGAATCAATTCTTCAAGTTTTAACAAAATTTTCTTTAAAGAGTGATGAAAGTTATGCATGACAGAGCCATCCAGAACTCTCAAGAACAGCTTTTTGATGAAAAACTTAAATTCATCGTTAATCCTCCTGACAGATGAACACCCACACTCCAAGCGCTGTTGAAATCGGATATGGGCTTTAAAAAAAGTTCTGTCTTCTTTAACTGTTTCTCTGCCTTCATCCACTGCATAAAATATTGTCTTTACTCCCTTTACCCTGCCTAGCCAGAGATAAGCACACTTCCCACTTTCTAGGCCTCCTCATAACACACTTTCCTTGAAGTAGCTTCATTTATGATTACCAAGACGAAACTTAATTTCTTTCTCATTTTAATCACTAAAGTATATTTTGAGATGTGATGGAGTAAATATCAAAAGCATTACATATTCAGTTGTAAAAAAAAACCAGTCAAGTGTAAATTGCACTATAGGAAAAACCCCTCCTTAAGTGCAGTATTAATTGTCCAATGGGCTCATTTTCTCAAAGCCACCACTTCCTGAAATGTCTTTAATAGAAGTTAAAATTAAAAAAAAACCAAAAAAAACCACAACTAAGGAACATTAATTTTATGAAGCATTCTGAAGAATATCCAAATGTCCCAGTTCCAAAGAATTTCCTAGAGATTAGAGTCACTTTCTTGATTACCAGATATTTCAAAGAAAAAGTGGGAATAAAACACCACTAATCTCCTACAGGCAGAAGATGAAAAAGAGATAGAAGAGTTAGAAGTCGCAGTTACTTGTGTCTCGAAGGCCTTCCAAGACAGAAGCCATTAAAACACAAATCCAAATCAATGTAGAAATGAAAAGGTTTTCCAATCTCCAGGATCACTCTAATGACCCTAAATAAAAAGAGGGAAACTTGATATTCAAGGACCATCTTCTCTGGGCTCAAGGATGATGCATCCCGATGGGCAAGAAATCAGGCAAAGGCAGCAAGATGGATGAATAAAGAACTCCTGTCATTACTCAAACATAGCCAGGAAATACACAGGACATGCAAGCAGGGTCAGGCCACTTGGAAAAAATATAGAGAGGCTGTCAGAATAAATAAAAATGAGAGAAGGAAGGCCAAGGCCCTTCAAGAATATGCTCAAGGACAACAAGGACAAAATGAAGGACTTGTTCAAATACATCAAAAACAGAAAGAAAACTAAGGATAGTGTGGGCCTGTTACTAAATGTAGCAGGGACCTTGGTAGCAGGACACAGAGAAGGCAGCGCTGAACACCTTCTTTGCTTTGGGCTTCACTGACAAGACCAGCCCTCAGGAATCTCTGATCAAGGAGACCACAGTAACGGAATGCTGGAAGGAAGACTTTCCCTCAGTCAAGGAGGACTGGGTCAGAGAACACCTAGCCAAACTTGACATCAACAAGTCTCTGGGCCCTTACAGGATGCCTCCACAAGTGCTGAGAGACCTGGCAGACACAATAGTGAGGCTGCTCACAATCATGTCTGAAAGCTTGTGGAGATCAGAGTGGTGCCTGAGGACTGAAAGAAGGCAAATGCCACCCCAGTCTTCAAAAAGAGCAAGAATGAGGACCCAGGAAATTACCACAGTCAGCCTCACCTCAATCCCTTGAAAGGCAACGGAGCACCCCATTCTGGAGGCCATCTCTACCAACATGAAGGACAAGGCAATCAGGAGTAGTAAGCACGGATTCACTAAAGGCAAATCATGCTTGACGAACCCAATTACCTTCTATGATGAACCAGCTATCTGGCTGGATGAGGGGAGAGCAGTGGGTATCATCTACCTTGACTTCAGCAAGGCTCTTTGCACTGCCTTGCACAACATCCTCACAGGCAAACTCAGAAACTGCGGACTTGATGAGTGAACAGCAAGGTGGGTTGAGACCTGGCTGAACAGCAGATCCCTGAGGATTGTAATCAGTGGCACAGGATCTATTTGGAAGCCTGTCACCAGTGGTGTCCTCCAAGGTTTAATAATGGGCCCACTATCATTTAACTTTTTATCAATTACTTGGATGAAGGGGCAGATGTCTTCTCAGGAGCTTCATTGATAACACAAACCTGAGAGCAGTGGCCGATACCCCAGAGTGCTGTGCAGCCTTTCAGACAGACCTGGACAGGTTGGAGAGATGGGCAGAGAAGAACCAGCTGAAATTCAACAAAGGCAAATGCAGGGTCCTGCACCTGGGGAATACAACGGTGCCAAGAGGCTGGAGCCAGGCTCTTCTTAATGGTGACAGGCAACAGGACAAGAGACAACAGGTAGAAACTGATGCACAGGAAGTTTCACCTGAATGTGAGGAAGAACTTCACTGCGTGGGTGACTGAGCACTGGAACAGGTTGCCCAGAGAGGTGGCATAGTCCCCCTCACTGGAGGTATTCAAGAATCATCTGGATGCAATCCTGTGCCATGTGCTCCAGGATGACCCTGCTCGAGCAGGGAGGTTGGACCAGATGACCCACTGTGGTCCCTTCCAACCTTACCAATTCTGTGTATAAATGGTATCCTAATCCTTGATGCAACCACTTGGAAAACTATCTTAAATATCTATCTGACTACTCCAGTAATGCAAAAATTATACACACATGTTAATAACATTATGAATAAGTATGAAATTTCTGAGAACAAATTAAAAGTTTGTACAAGAAATCGGTATGATTGCAATGCCATATCACTGCTTACTCAGAGAAAATTAGCTTAAAGGTATTTTTAAAGGCCAATTCTACAGTTACATGTAGTTGGAATTTGAAGAATTCAAAAGATTTTCTACTGAATTATCAACATGCCTAATCATTGCTTCAGAGATGGGATCAAGAACAGGAAGGAGCTGCTTTATATTTTTGATACTGCTTTGAATTTTGTCCTTCTCTTTCAGTAGTTAAAACAGGAGATTCAAATTTCTCTCCTAAACGAATTATTCTAATTGAAGTTATATGAAGAAAAACTGTGTATCTTAATTCTGAGGATTAAAAGACTGTTTATTTTAAAGTTTTTTCATACCAATCCTGTCAGATTAGTTCTAAATATAGTGCATTTTGCTCACAAAGCAGGCTAAATGAAACAAACATGTAAAATAATCTGTCTAAGTATTTAAAACATACCTCTTTACTGAAATAGGAATTTTATTCCTGTGCTTTCAATAGCATTCCCTTGTTTCACTCACATGATGGCAAGTTTTTGGCTTCAAACAATGAAGCATCTTCATGTACAAAGAAAGATAAACACCTATGTTTTCATGCTCACTCAGATCAACCCACACAATGAAGAACTTAAAACAAATACAAAACTAACTGGTGATCTTTAAAATGCCAAGATACTTGGCATTTTAAAAGAAGCCAGAATAAAAATGGAAGAATATGAAGAGTCACAGCAACCTCTTTATTTTACATCCTACCAGAAGTAAGCATTTCTCAAATTTTAACCACGATGACTTTAGCGATACTAAAATCTGGCCACAGAAATATATACTGACCTGACCTGAATTAAGCTTTAAGCTTAATTCAAAAAGTTCTTCCATAATAGTCAGAAGCAGTTGGTATTTTACAGATTTAAAATAAGGACACTTTTAAAACAACTCTTTGAAACAAATGGTAAAGTTGAAAAGAAATCTCTGCATAGCTATAGGCAAGGATCCTTTTGTTTGACAAAGGAAGAATTAAATCTTCAAACACCATTACTTAAAAATATAGGAAATTTCTTTTCATAAAAAGGGAGACTATAATTTTTTGAAATGTAGGTGTGCACAGCACCTGACATCTCATCCACTAGCTCCCTCACCCATGCTCTGACATGACCAGGTTTCAGTGACTTTGCTCTATCAGATTTCTTTGGTCAATACAGAGTACTGAAGGGAGCACAAGAAGATGAAAGTGCAACAAGGCAGCTGATTCCCAGGCCTGACAAGCACTTTGACTGGGAACTGTTTGGTACTACATGCAAGGTAATTTAACTTGTTTATCAAGAAAAAGTATTGCCCACATTGTCAGAAAACTACATGAGGTCTACCTTTCGGATAAGGGCTCATCATCAGGGTTGGCTTTCTACACTGAGATAGGCCAACACTGAAAATACCACAAACTGCTCAGAAATATGAACCTCCTTGAAATTATTCCTTTTGTTTTGCAGAACACTGCTAGAGTGCACTTTGAAGTTGTTCATGAGTATTTATTCCACATAGAAAGACCCAGCAGAATATAACCCCCCTGAAATGCAATTAGCATGAATGTCAGGTTCTCAGCATCAATTCTGCTGCTCTACAAACCTGTTTCAATGGCACCACAACACTTGTCAACACAGGCATTTCTTTCATCAGTATCCTGTTAAAACTAGTGCACCACCAAAGACACACAGATATGGCACTACCAATGTTTCACAAACATTCTCAAACACTACCCTGGCTGAAGCCAAAACCCAGCTGGGCAGGTTAAACTGAATGGCAGCAGCAGTTACTGCTTCCAGCCGCTGACTCTTCTTCTACCCCAGAAGATTGCACCACATTTTGCAGCAGACAATATGGATCTTCTGACAACATGGATGTTGCAGACAATATGGATCTTCTGACTGCTTCTGGTTTACAACATATCACATTAAAATAAACCACAGCTAATGCCAGTTTAGCTTTATAGACTGGACTACAAATTTTGGAATTTAACTTCTGTCAACATGGGGTTCAGGTGGAGTGTAGACCTAAACCAATGTTCTGTTTATTGGAGGAGCTTGTGTTTCAGCAAGGCTACCTACCACATCTTAAATTAAAGTTCATCAACAGCCAAACAAATTACATGGGGTGGGATTAACCTCCCCCGAATTTAAACAGCCTCAAAGCAGATACCTACATCTGAGCTAATTATCTAAATGACTTTTGCAGTTGCATGCACGAATAAGCATCTATAGGAGGAGATAATTTTAGCTCACCTTTAACTGAGATAAACTGTGTGTTGGAGATTCTCGTTTTTCTCTACTAATTATAAAGGAGACTGGCTCAAATGCAGACATCTACACCACAGACATCAAAAGTTCAGTGAGATGAATCCCAGCATTTGTGTTGTGTGAGTGTTAAATCAAAAGTGTACATTCTCATGCAAGCCACGCCAGCATGAGTCCACCTACTACACCAAAAGGCATTGCAACAGAACTGCAAAGGCCAGTAGCTCAAAAAACATTTTCCAGTAAAAATAATTTTAAAAACCCCTCAACAGTGGTAACATTTTAATTGGAGATATTTTCACATATGTTGGAAGGCAGAAAAAATCATATGGACTGCGACTATATGGAAATAAAAGAAGAGCTAAAATTTAAGCACAGTAAAGATGGAAAAGTAAGTACAGTGGGCACCACTGAAAGTAAACATTTACCATGGCATAGTATAAATACCTCATTGCTGTATACATTCTAAATATAGGGAAAGAGTGGTAAAGTAAATACCACAGTACAGTATGGGTATTTATTTACTTTTTAAAAGAATCCACTGTATTAAGACTAATGACACTGAGAAGGAAAAAAAAGGAAAGATGGAACATAGAATAAGAAATGCCATGAGCAAATATGCCAGAAATACAGTTGAAAACTGGAAATCACCTGCATGGCACCAGCACAGAAAAACAGCAAGAGGCTGATCCTGACTGTAGTCTATCTAGCCTTTTCCACTGAGCCAAATACATGTGTATTACCCAAATTTTTATAATTTAAAATTAGTAACAGTATTTTCAGAATAATATTTACTTTCATTTTCTTCTGGATTTTTATGATTGTAAGAGTAGAGAGGATCTCCTTGCTATGCAACCTAAACCTCCTGCTCTACAATGCTAACTGATGTTTTATTGCCACAAAAAAAGAAATCTCTCTCATCTGTAACTACCTTTATTTCCCAGATTAACCAAATTCACCACTTCATTCCTTCAAACATCTCATAAATCACACATTCTGTCTTCATAATCAACCTCATTAACCTCTTTCATTCCCTCTAGAATGGGTAGACCATTCTTTAAAAATTACCAAAAATGGATGTTGCATTTCAGACAAATTCTTGTCAGTTTCACACACAAAAGTCTCCCTTCACAGACTGGTGCTGCATATTATTTTTTAAGTCAGTAGAACTCCTGCATCTTTTTATTACATCTTTACCTCTACGTTTTATCTCTTGTATTTCACCTGTTTGATTTCTTCCTCATTCTGTACCTTGCAGTTGATCCCCAGCCATTACTTCTACTTCTCAAGTTCTAATTTTGATCATGTTCTCTAAAACAACCCCATTCTGTGCCTGCATTACATAATATACATATATATACACACACACACACACTGCAGTTTTCAGGTGTACTCTTTGCTCACACAAGTCATAACATAAATGCTTAACCACAACAGAAGAGGCTCCAATGCATCAACACCTTCAATCTTCAACCTGTTTAAAAGGAGGTTACGTCAATTTTCTCTCTCTCACAAAAATGTCAGGGTAGAGAGTGTCAAGAACTTTCCAGAGTCAAAATATGGCACCTAATACTTCCCTAATTACTGGGTCACTAAAAAAAGTAAAATGGATTGGTTTGACAAGATCTCTTCTTGATGAACAGACATTGGCAGTTTTCATCAGCTTGTCTTTCAGTCTTGCTTCAGTGAGGCAATTTCATCAGTACAAAGTTGCTGAAGGAAGTCCATGAAAACTATTGATAATTAGCACATCTGAAAAGTAAATAACTTGCATTCAACTGAGATGTTTACCTCGTCATTTGAGTCAGAAAAAAAGGTGGCCTCCCCATAGCCTGAGGTCCCTTACGCAGCAGTGACGACAAAAAATCAGGATTACTGCAACAACATGCAAAATTCCCTTGAAGATAAAAACCCAACAACACTAACTAGTAGTGATATATTCTTTAAGCACAAAGAAAGAGAATAGCTAAAACTGCCAAACTTTCCTCTACCGAGAAAGTTAAGACAGGCATTTTGTGCTGGAAAACTACTACCTGGCTAGAAATGAAATGGTAAGGAACTTACATGCTACCGTGTGGCAGACTGGAGTTTATAGAGCTTTAAACCGGGCACAGATCCCTGAATAGACCTTGAGGTTTCAGCTACTCTTTTGGAAAAGAGTAAAAAGCAGGAAAACTGTGGCTTTTGCCTGGAAACAGGAAAGTAGTATAAGGCCAAAAATATTGTTCCCAAACACTGAAAAAATTTCACCAATATTTAGAAGTATCTCCCTATTACAGCTTCATGTGTTTGAGCTTTTTGTGTTCAAGAAGTAAAACCAGGAATAGGAACCAGCAGACATGACTAATCACGTTTAATTCTCTGTGTACTCTAAGCATGTTAAAAAAACCTTGCTGGAATATTCAGCTTTCCAAGGTGTTTTGAAACAGTTCGTTTACTTAGCTACATTTTAAAAGCAGTGCATTAAGACTTTCTATTAGAATACGACTAAAAATCATCTATTCACTTCTATATTCTAACAGGAATGGAAGAGAAGCAACAGCACAAAAGCTGATCTTGATTTCTCCAGTTTGTCCATTGTCACATTATGAATTGCACACATTCATTACAAATAGTATTCATGAATATTTATAGCTAATCACAAACTGACCAGAGCACAAGTCCTTACCTCAAATCCTAATAGTGATTAGCGGGTTAAACTCACTGTAACTGATTGCTTTCATACAGCAGTTTTAGAGATGCTACAGAATTTCCTGGACTTTGAACAGGAATTAGCCATGGTATGTCAAATATGTGTCAAACTAAACGCTTTTAAAAGATGACCACTGTGATTTGACATAACTGAATTGAACTTACTGCCAGAGAGCATCCATTGATCATATGTGATCTGGCACTACTGTCAGAAATATTTTCAAATAAAATCTCAAAAAAGCATTGAAAAATGTATTAAAGGAATTCCTGACCATTTGAAGATCCAACAGGGAATTCAGGACAAATCTACTGGGATATGTATCAGGCAGCCAAATTCTGGATTTAACAGCCTCATTTTAAGAAACTGTTACCTTCTTTCGTAATGAAGTGACATTTGTCCTTCTTTAAATGGACAGAGGATAGTCTTCTGAATGAATCACGCTTTTTCTATGACAGTCACTCTACTTACGCCAAATCTAAGGCTGATTATATTTACACATAACAGGATAAATTAATATCTAGCATTTCAATAAAATAATATTAAGAAATAAGATTTTTTTTCCTCAACTAAAAAGAAAAAAATAAGTTAAGGAAGATTCCGAGGCAAGTATCATGAAGATGATAGGCAACAGGGAGCTACTTTTGCAAATCTCATTCATCTTTTCTGTGTTCTGTTCATATTTAGTACTTAAGCTTAGATTCTGCTACTAGTGATTAATATTTAATGGTCTTTTTTTATATGGGGACAAAGAAGTTCTCTGACAGCACAAATAAAAGATGAACAGTGTCTGTCCTGTGTTCCTAATTATTTTATTTTGGGAAGGCTCCCTTAAACTTTGAGACAGTGAGCCTTTTTGCTACTTTCCACTTTCAGTTTCTTTACTTGGAGTTGTTTAGTTGTTGTTGGCATTACATCAATAGAAGTCATACCACCTTTTTTTCTTGGCCACTTCACATTGCACAATCCTTTGCTAAAACTGCCAGGGAGAATAAGAGGATAAGTCAACGTCACTGTGTTCTTTGATGCAGAGTCAGTAGCCTTTGAGCACAGGCAAAGGAGCTCAAGCACTTCCACCAATCTTTGAAGTGGAGCAGAAAAGTGGAAAACCAGAGGGAAAGCAGGCAGGTTCACTGTGAATAGAGCTGCTCTGTTCTTGGCACCCAAAGTGCTCTTCAACCACTTAGGGAATTCCACAAACCAAAGCCCTCTGCTCAAAAGGAACAGGAATTGTTTTTAATCAAGCATCCCTGAAGAGTTTAGGCAAGATGGGTAAGATACACTAAACAGAGACATCAAAAAGTTTCGTCAGAAAGGTCCAGGAAATTTAACAGGGCACTTCAGAACAGAAAAATTCACCAAAACATATATGTCAACTACAAGGTCTTCCTTTATGTTTCCTATGCTGTTTCAATTCTCCTAGTAATACTACAAAAATTAAAAAAAAAACAAACAACTTCAGCTGGGAACTTACAGATACCCATAGAGAAAATCTGCTACTCCCAGACTTAAACTGATCATAGGACCTAAATGCATCACAAATTAGCAACAAAATTTATTTCAATCCCTATTCAGTCACTATGATGCCATGAATAACCTTTTAGTATCATGCAAGAGCTCTATCCATAGTGGGTTCATATAATACAAAGTCCAATAGCTTCTATTTAAATAAAACAGAAGACTGTCCACAGAAAAAAAAATTAGAAAAATCTAAATGAGCAACATATCTTAATTCTTCTCTTCTGAAGTCTTCCTGAAGCTACTGAAATGGAGAGGCAAATCTTCAAGCCTCTCAAAATATAAGGTCCCATAGAAGTTATGAATTAGTCATGGTTTTGAAAGGAATTATATGGTATCAGCACTTTCAACACATCATTGTCAAGGTTTTCAAACTAAGACCTTCAGAGGTATTATACCAACACAAACTAAGAATTACAATATTTCTTTTTTCCCCCCTCTGTGAACAAAATACGGGTCCAATACTGCTGCCAGATACCCATCCAGAATTTTCCTGAAGAACCACACAGCTATACCAAATAAATATTCTAATCAGAACTGTTTTAAAAGCATCTCTAGAACTTCGCATTTTCCTCACAAGTTTTCCAATATAAAACTTTACAGAAGCAAGGTATGGGCTTTACAATGACACCCCTAGTATTTATTGGCAGGATCTGGCCAAAAGAGTAGAGATAACGAAATAAGTGAAGACTTCCTTGCCCTTGAAGACACTGGTGTCTCCAATTACAGTAATTACAAAATGCAGTGCATGGCTCAGTGCCAAGAAATACCAGCTCTGCTATCTATCAAGCTGGAAACCTGAATACTCTTAAGTGCAGCGAAGGCACATGCATGGAATGAAGATCTCACATGACCCATTTGACTTCTTAGTTTGGGAAAATATGTATGAAATCAAGGAATGAATACTAAAAGAATGGTTTAAAATAGAGTGCATTATAAATTCATTAATCAAAATTACTTTTGTGAATATTATCCCTAGTGAATCATTTTATTTTGCAAACTACAACTGTTTGGAATATAGAGGAATTAACAACTTCCACTATCCAAACAATAATGACTATTTTTAAAGTCTTGACAGCAATAATCATGAAGAAAATCTCAGTTTTCATTAATATATTCAGATTTATTAAGGTGCAATGTTACCAACAAAATTATTAGGAAAAAAGTTTTTTGAAATTTCAGTTCATGCTACACAACTAATGCTTCCAACAAAAAAAAAAAAATATTAGGAGTTCAGGAAGTTTCAGGGCAATGGTGCCAAAAACAAGTAAGAATTCATTAATATGGAGCAAACCCTTTCCAACTGAATAAGAGAATAAGGAGACTATTTCACATGAACCCACAACAAACCATGGACAAGTATATGACAAAGCACGGCAGTTCCCATTTTTTCCTTAAAGGACAGGCCTTTGGCAAGGAAAGCTGGGCAGGCACAGGCAGCTCCAGCACAGCAGAGCCCCAGGCAAGGACACCTGAGCAGCTGCAGAGCAGCTGAGCCACAGCAGCCCCTGATCTGGTCAGACTGAATACTGCCAGCAGCACCTGGCTGCAGTTTTCAGTACCCGCTCAAGCGTCTCTTCCATACGGATGTACCCCAAGCGCACACGTGGCGTGAAGGCCACGCTGGTGGCAGCGGCCCAGGGGGGACAGGCTGAAACCATGACATTTCACACAATCCTCCAAGCTCTGTTCAGGTGCTTTAGAAAGGGAGCAGGGAAACCTCATTCCTCTCTCCTCTCTTTCCAGTGCTGTTAAATTCATGTGCGCAGCAAAAAGAAAATGTTCTTTACATCTTTCTTTAAAAGGAAACAATCAAGGTAAAAAAAAATATACAACACGCATTTGCCATGCATTTTCATAACACACTGTTCATCATAACCTTAAAGAAGATTTTTCTTTTTCTATTTAAGTCCTAATACCAACAACTCAAAAACTATTTCAGCTTTGAAGGAAGAGGTCTAGGAAAGAATGATCTAACATGCAGTCATAAGGTCATATAAGGCCATTGCAGAGGAGTTTAATGAATTTTTGCAATACTGTTCCCTACAGAAGAGCTTATGTATGTTCTCACACCAGAATTATTCCATACAGAAAAGAGACAGAAGATGAGGCAGAGGATCCATATCAGCCTTAAGAAACAATAGCCGAAACTGAAAATATTGACAGTAACAAATTGCCAGGACCAAACAATATCCTTCAAGAACCTGGAAGAACTTGTTCATAAAACTTGTAATCGCTGTGCGGTACACTATCTCTCTTAAAATGGCCTTGTTACCACATTAACAAAACTCAGCACATTGTTGATAATATTTTATCTTCTAGAAGATCCTGAGAAACCACAGACTAAAAATGGACTTCCACTGGCATTATTTTATAGGATAAGTTAAAAAAATATGAAATATACAGGTAATTACTCCCAAATATATTACACCTTGAAGGTGCCAACATGTGGAAAATGGTTAAGTGCATTTAAGTTTTCCACAGAGATCCTAAGTTACTTAAAAATTAACAAACAAAATTAAGCTTTCATAAGGTAAAGAAAGACGTGATAAATGACAGAAAAAAGATTTAAGAATATGAAACAATCTTTTCAGATTCCCTGCAAGATGTGTCCATGGTCTCTGCAGAATACCTTCTTCACAATAGCCCAAGAAAAAGCACTTTACCTAACTTAAGCAGTATTCACTACTTAAGGCAGGTAAAAACAGGATAGGAAAAATAAAAGCTAAAGACAGGAGACTCATTAATGCTAAGTGATTGGAAGGCAAAATGATTGATAGCATTCAATGTGAATACATACAGAGCAATAAAGACATTGCTGGAGATAACAGCCAACTATATATACACAGTAGTGTAGTAAATGACATCTCAGCACATTAAAAAGATCTTGAAGTCATTGCGAATAGCTCTAAGAAATATGTCAGCTGTAGGTCACTAAGTCAAAAAGTAAAAGAATGTTAGAAATTATTAGGAAGTGAAGAAAATAAATACAATTATATCAATTTGCAGTATGCCACAGCTACCCACAGTTTGGTTTTGGTTCCCTTTGCATTAAAAGGCAAACAGGAGAATCTTAGCAGATAAAGAACAAAATGGAACAGCTTTTCAGATAGAACAGTTCGCAAGTAAAAGAATTACGATTCTTCAGCTGAAAGCCTTGTGATCACTGAGGAAATGATTATTTCTCACAATAAAGAAAAGCAAGGCATCAAATAGAAGAACAAGTTTAAAGCCAAACAAATTTTTTTTCACCCACTGCATAATTTAATTTATAGAGCTCTGCAAATTGATACTATGGATTCAAAAAATACAAGTGGTCTCAGAAGCACTCAGATTCATAAAGAAAACTCCCTCTGAGACTTTTCTATCTGATGCAAAAAGTGCAACGGCAGATTGAGGAAGTCTCTAAGCTGCTGTTTGCTGGAAGCTGGGGTGCTTCATTGCAGAAGTTTCTCTTTTCACATGCTCTATTCTTATCCTCTTATCTTAGGAATCCATTCCTGCTCACCACCAGAGCTACAGTACTTGGGAAGATGAACTTTTCATCCAGTAAGTTCAGCCAGACAACCATGAGAATACTTTGTTCATTAGACCTATCTACTGTGAATCTTACTGCACTGTAACTTTAGGTCTCTGAACTTTGGCAGCCCAGTAATGTTTTCTTTTTCAAAGCATATGGTAAGAGTATACAGCTCAGTAATGCAACTTTTTAGTTTTCTTTGGGTTCTTTGTTTGTTTGTTTTTAATACAACCAAGATCTTATATGCTGGAGACCTTACCTCAAAGGTAAGGCTGGACTTTGTGAGTGAGTAGTAAAACCAATAGCTCCTACCCGTGCGGTTCTCCATTCCACCCATTCCTTATTTATGCATTCCAATGTTCTTTTATCAGCACTGGTACTCATCTGATTCTGCCAAGTAGGGAGAGTGTCATGACTCAGAATGAAAAAAAAAAAAATCCCTAAAATTACATTGTTTAAAATGAAATCTGATTCTTTAAGTACTTGGATCAGTCTCATCATCAACTCAGGTACATTCCATTGGCAGCAGCAGGTAACCTAAGGCAACCTAACAGTGCAGTGAGAGCACGCAGCCCCCACATGCCTTCCCCCAGCTCCAAGCACTCTTGGAGATCTTCAACTTCTCAACTATACAACAGATTTATAGAGACACAGGTGTACCAGTGAGGCACCTGGACCTTGATCATCTCCATTCAGGTTCAGTGAGACATACAACTTCACTCCCCCAAGCAGAACTAGCCCTATTCACAAGGAAAGGGTTTACTAACACAAAGGGCAGTTTACAGGGACACAACTGTGCCCATAGCATGGCATGTCTATATCAGTAAACCAGCATGTGTATGTTAATAAACCACACCAAAAGGAGACAAAAGTATTTCAGCTGCCCTTATCTAGCTTGCTAAACATCAGGCAAGCATTCAGTGGGATTGTTTCCCTCTTCTGGAGCACTGATAATCATCTTTGGGAAGCCATTGAAAGGAAAATCTCTAAGAGTACCATAAAAATGTATGTGCAAACAATCAGAAATCCTGTCCTTTACTCCTGTACAAGCACTGTGTGGTTCCTGTTGTCTTCTAAACCATCCTGTCTCCATTCCCAAAACTGACTCTCACCTGCTTCCTCCAGATACAATCTTCCTCCCTACTTACTTACAGGCTTAGACTTTTCAAATAGCCTCTCTTAGCAAATTTCTGTGCTCTTAACCTCCTTCCATAAACTTCTGATCCAAATCACAGTCACAGGTCTTACCCTAACCACATCTATTCATCAAATGCTCCTTCTCTCCATAACACTGATTTCTCAACACCTTCTTGACCACTCAAGCTCTCTCCATGCCCTTCTCACAGGTCCCTGTCCCTCCACAGGTATCTGTGCCTCTGACAACATGCTTTACACAGAGCCTTTGCCTTCACAAATCTCAAACTCTTGCCTAACCTAATCCCTGATTCCCTTGGATATTATGCCAGAATTGAATCCCACCCTCTTGAAAGCTGCTACCCTGTTCTGAGTAACATCCTTGATGATGATCCTGATGGGTCCCTTCCAACTCAGAATATTCTATGATTCTATGATTCTATAATTGCTTTTCCATGCTACTTGTACTCTGGCTCAGGCACCATTGGAGAGCACAGAAAAAACAACAACAAAACCAAAAAAAACTTGTTCCAGATGTAGACCTAACACGGAGTCTAAGCCCAAGTGTGTGCAGTGCTGGAGGGATCTTTGAATAAAACTGTCGAAAACCTTAATTCTGTGAGTATATCCAAATTCTTCTTTCCAAGATATATAAGACAGACAAATTTAGTATGGCATTAGGAATGGAAAAAAGCGCATAACTACAAATCAGCTACACTTCCACAGAATCTCAAGAAAAAGGCTTGTGGTATTTGTACATGGGAATACAACAGTCTTCCCAGTTCTTCTTTTACAAAAAGACTTAATAGCTTTTTCTTGAGCTTTCCAGAAAAAAAAGTCAACCTGAGTGCCTGGGAACAAAATGTTAAGCTCTATTACAACAAGGTCTGAAAAAGTCGCAGCAGAAAACAAAGTTCAAGGATATGTGCAGACAATTGTGACAGAACAGGTTAAAGGGGTTTCAGGAATTATCATCCCTTTGTTTGGAGATGATATGTGGCAACATATCTTGTGATTCTCTGAACTAATTCTCTGATGGCTCTTAGTCTAATACAGTAACACTCACATAGGTAAACGTAAGTTAAACTGCCTTTAATGGAGGGTGGACTTGAGAACCTTTAAAGGTCCCCTCCAACCCAAACCATCCCATGATTCTACTGATGGTTTAAGCAAGCATGGATTTTCCAGGACACATAGATGATCAGTTCAATCAGATCTCCAAGCTGAGAGACACCACTCCAGTCTGGGAAAGATATTTTCATCTGAAAATGTGTTAATATAAACCTCTGTCATGGCAAGTATCATGAAACCTGTGTAATATTTAATATAAACAACTCTACCTATACCAATGCTATTTCTCTGGTGCATGAACAGATAAATCAACAATACACCATGTGGACACAGGAAAAAGGTGCAGAAAAAAGAAAAGTTGCCCATTCTTGTCAAACCTCTAGACTTCTTAAGCTCTAGTGACCTGATTTCATCTACAAAGCAAGGGAGAGGTAGAATTTGCCTCAAATTATGGCATATAAACAAAGTTCAGAAACATGGGACTTAATGCCACTAATAATAGTCCAAATATTAGAGACTTCTTAAGGAAAAAAAAATAAACAGAAATTATGCATTACATTATTAATCTGAACACAGAAATATACAGCCCTCCAGTAATACATGCCAACTTAAACAGAAGACTTTCTTGTTGTAAGACCCTCACTTTGCTCAGAAATTCCATCCAACCTAGAAGCATGGGAAAGAATACATGCATGCTATTTTGAAACTTCATAGTTCAGTACTCTTCTTAGATGGTAACACTTTAGGCCACAGTTACAATCAACTTTATTGAGTACCACAATTTTGGAAATTGGCCCCTTACACTGAGGAACTGACACTTAAAGTTAGGAAAGCTATGAGAGATTAAACACATTAATATTAGTAGAGCATGACACTTGATCCACAAACTGGCATTTTTATCTCACAGTTCATACCTGTACAAAAAAACAAAAAAAACCAAAAAAAAACCAAACAAGTGACAAGTTATTTAAATGAGAAAAGCAAGCTATGCTGTTTTACATAGTGATAGCAACTATTCTAAGAACATTTTTTTTCTGCATGTCACTATCCGTTTTTTCTTACCATATATTCCATATTGGAAGCTGGTGGATACACCTGACCCCGTAATTTATTATGAAGATCCAAGATACTTTGCATATCACTGTCTGTGATAGCCCTTTTCCCTCTCTGCTTGGCGATCCACCACTCACCATCTTCATCCATGTACTTTTCCAAAAGTTCCTCTAAGAGCGTGGCATTGGGAAGAACCATTGCAGAAACTGCTTGAGCTATGAATAGCAAGGTAGTTACTCTGAGCCATTCCTGTACTACATACTTCATGATGAATGATCTCAAAATGCTCAGGAGTTAGCTCCAAGACAAAGTCTTTCTTCCAGGTTTGTTGGCTGTAAATGCATAAGAGAGAGTAATGTAATTTGTGGACTGAAGAACTGGCCTGTATGAACTTACTAAGCAACAAGAACTCTAGTTCATACAGAGTTTGTAAATGTTGTTCTAGGGGGAGAAAGCAGGATGCTGCATTTTTTACTCTAATAAGTGCATACTGTTGATTTGGGAAGATAGATTGTCTTCAACCTTATGAACTTCAGTTTGTTCAAGTGGTTTTATACATTACATCGGCATGCACATTTCAGTCCCTGCATGCAAAAAGCATGCTTTTCATATCTAGTTAAAAGGAGCCAGACATCAATGAAGATTAGACTGTAGATAAGGTCTTCCAATATTGCAACTTAAGAACAAAAGGTTAGAGGCTTGCAGTCATTGACAAAATGTAAACTGAAATACACTATTAACTTGATACAATATATCCGCTCTTGGTGCATTTCAAAATATGACTTTGATTAAAGCTTTCGGTTTATGATTTCCAAAACCCTCATGAAACTAAAGGTATTCAACTCGGACGGGGGAAACGTGGTTATTCTAGTCACCAAACAAAGGAAAGCACCGAAAACCCTCAGAAAAAGTAGTACCACTTCCAAGAATGCGATATTTTAACAACGCCTGCTACATGACTGAGTGCTTTNCTTCGGGCACCGCGCCCGGCCCCGGCCCCGGGCCCCGCACCCTCGCCCCGGCACCGGCAGCCGTGCGCTCCCCGGGGGCGGCGGGACCCGCACCCGCTCCTGGGGCGATACCTGGAGTCCGGCGGGCAGCAGGGGCTGACTGGGACCGCAGCCTCAGCTAGAAGCTGCCCTCGGTCCTACAAAAGTTGTGGCCCAGAAAAGGTCGAGGGGGGCCCCGTCGCCAACCGCCTCCATCCTTGGCAGCAGGCAAGAGGATGCTAAGCCGTCCTGCTCCTGCTGAGACACAGCACAGAGAAAAAGCTGTGAGCTCCGCAAAAGTCCAGAACCTGTGAATATGACTGGAGGTATCGGGACAGGAATTTTATTGTGGATTCAAACCAGCCACATGAGACTTCTCTTTACAAAGCAGAATTCAAAAGTTTGTAACCACTCATTTCTGTGTCAGGCAAGAATAGGCATCAGATACATACTTTTTGTGGTATCGAAGTCTTCTAGCCCTGAATTTTTTTTTGTGAGCTGATGGGGTTGATGTTTCATTTACTTAGTATAATTTGTTACATTGAGCTAAGGCAGGATTGACCAACTTCCAGTCTTCACAGGACTGCTGTATCAGCTTCCAAAAGTTTTCTGTATTTTCGTTTTCAGAAGCTGAGAGGCTGAGGTTAAAATTTGTCAGAATCCAGCTGGCTTCAGACTGGCTCTATAAATGCTTCCAAATTTCATGGGCCCAAGAGAAACAAAGCCGTACAAGTAACACACTGCTGCTTCTTGTGCTCTCTCTTTCTCAGTTTTAGTTATAATTTCCCTAAAGACTTTGCAACTAAGTACAGGATGCTATAGGTACTTTGTTACTTATGCACTGTGATATGTAAAAATTCTTATGCTCCATATTGGTTGATCTTTATAACTTTTTTCCTTGCATCGCTGGAATTGGACTTCTGCACTCAAGTATTGGGCACTAAACGTTATTTATAACAAAACTGTG
Source organism: Ifrita kowaldi (assembly GCA_013398055.1). Taxonomy (NCBI): domain Eukaryota; kingdom Metazoa; phylum Chordata; class Aves; order Passeriformes; family Cinclosomatidae; genus Ifrita; species Ifrita kowaldi. The sequence continues at coordinate 816,835 of VZRS01006125.1, forward strand.
TGAGGTAAAATGCTACTGTGCAGCTGGATACACAGACTACATGCAAGTTTTTCAGTGTTTATGCACCAGGATGACTTATCACTTTTTATTTTGGGTACAGAAGAATGAGCCATAGTTACAGACTGGCCATGCAGAATAGTTGGAAGAAACAGGAAGGAAACAAAAAGTTAGAAGAACTTGCTGGAGTCTGTATGTCAGATCTGGATTTTTTTAATACTCACATCACTTTTGTATTGCTGTATCTTGCTTCTATCCTCTTTAGGCCTCTGGAGGCCAAGATGCAGACTCCGTGCCATCAAGGCATACCTTTGCATTATCACCTAGTAAAGAGTATGTGTCATTTATTCTGGGTACAGGCACAAGAGTTATTTCATTAGAAAGCAGCAGAATAGCTTTCTTATTAGACCCAGTAATGGCTGCATACTAGAAACTGGAAAATTTTGAAAGAGTGACGATATTTATGGGGTTCACATTGAGTGGAAATTGCAGTGTTTGCCCCTTTCCATCAGCTCTGGATACTTGCTGGGCTTCAAACAGAATATACATCAAATATCACCTACTGTCTTTCATTTTGAGTATTCATCATACTTTTAGAAAGCACTTGATCATATTTGGTCTTTGTCAAATTGAAGACATTGTTTTATGATGCAGGTTTTATATCATTAAAATAAATGCTAATGCAAAAAGAGATAGGCCCATTGAAATTGATTTTTTTTTTTTNAAAGAAAAGTTGCCCATTCTTGTCAAACCTCTAGACTTCTTAAGCTCTAGTGACCTGATTTCATCTACAAAGCAAGGGAGAGGTAGAATTTGCCTCAAATTATGGCATATAAACAAAGTTCAGAAACATGGGACTTAATGCCACTAATAATAGTCCAAATATTAGAGACTTCTTAAGGAAAAAAAAATAAACAGAAATTATGCATTACATTATTAATCTGAACACAGAAATATACAGCCCTCCAGTAATACATGCCAACTTAAACAGAAGACTTTCTTGTTGTAAGACCCTCACTTTGCTCAGAAATTCCATCCAACCTAGAAGCATGGGAAAGAATACATGCATGCTATTTTGAAACTTCATAGTTCAGTACTCTTCTTAGATGGTAACACTTTAGGCCACAGTTACAATCAACTTTATTGAGTACCACAATTTTGGAAATTGGCCCCTTACACTGAGGAACTGACACTTAAAGTTAGGAAAGCTATGAGAGATTAAACACATTAATATTAGTAGAGCATGACACTTGATCCACAAACTGGCATTTTTATCTCACAGTTCATACCTGTACAAAAAAACAAAAAAAACCAAAAAAAAACCAAACAAGTGACAAGTTATTTAAATGAGAAAAGCAAGCTATGCTGTTTTACATAGTGATAGCAACTATTCTAAGAACATTTTTTTTCTGCATGTCACTATCCGTTTTTTCTTACCATATATTCCATATTGGAAGCTGGTGGATACACCTGACCCCGTAATTTATTATGAAGATCCAAGATACTTTGCATATCACTGTCTGTGATAGCCCTTTTCCCTCTCTGCTTGGCGATCCACCACTCACCATCTTCATCCATGTACTTTTCCAAAAGTTCCTCTAAGAGCGTGGCATTGGGAAGAACCATTGCAGAAACTGCTTGAGCTATGAATAGCAAGGTAGTTACTCTGAGCCATTCCTGTACTACATACTTCATGATGAATGATCTCAAAATGCTCAGGAGTTAGCTCCAAGACAAAGTCTTTCTTCCAGGTTTGTTGGCTGTAAATGCATAAGAGAGAGTAATGTAATTTGTGGACTGAAGAACTGGCCTGTATGAACTTACTAAGCAACAAGAACTCTAGTTCATACAGAGTTTGTAAATGTTGTTCTAGGGGGAGAAAGCAGGATGCTGCATTTTTTACTCTAATAAGTGCATACTGTTGATTTGGGAAGATAGATTGTCTTCAACCTTATGAACTTCAGTTTGTTCAAGTGGTTTTATACATTACATCGGCATGCACATTTCAGTCCCTGCATGCAAAAAGCATGCTTTTCATATCTAGTTAAAAGGAGCCAGACATCAATGAAGATTAGACTGTAGATAAGGTCTTCCAATATTGCAACTTAAGAACAAAAGGTTAGAGGCTTGCAGTCATTGACAAAATGTAAACTGAAATACACTATTAACTTGATACAATATATCCGCTCTTGGTGCATTTCAAAATATGACTTTGATTAAAGCTTTCGGTTTATGATTTCCAAAACCCTCATGAAACTAAAGGTATTCAACTCGGACGGGGGAAACGTGGTTATTCTAGTCACCAAACAAAGGAAAGCACCGAAAACCCTCAGAAAAAGTAGTACCACTTCCAAGAATGCGATATTTTAACAACGCCTGCTACATGACTGAGTGCTTTGGGTAGGAAAGCCGAGGTCACTCCTTCCCCCTGGCTGAGCACGCGCGAATCCCGCCACACCGGACCCAGCCGCTGGGAGGGAAACACAAAGAGGCGCACGGGCAGAACCGAGTCCTCCTCCCCAGCGCGGCGCCGCCGCCCGCACCCGGCGCCCCGGTCCCGCTCTCCGAGGGGCAGCCGGCCCGACCGGAGCGCACCGGCAGCCGGGCCCTGCCGCCGCCGCCC
>VZRS01006125.1:819825-945410 GCA_013398055.1 Ifrita kowaldi
TTTCAGAAGCTGAGAGGCTGAGGTTAAAATTTGTCAGAATCCAGCTGGCTTCAGACTGGCTCTATAAATGCTTCCAAATTTCATGGGCCCAAGAGAAACAAAGCCGTACAAGTAACACACTGCTGCTTCTTGTGCTCTCTCTTTCTCAGTTTTAGTTATAATTTCCCTAAAGACTTTGCAACTAAGTACAGGATGCTATAGGTACTTTGTTACTTATGCACTGTGATATGTAAAAATTCTTATGCTCCATATTGGTTGATCTTTATAACTTTTTTCCTTGCATCGCTGGAATTGGACTTCTGCACTCAAGTATTGGGCACTAAACGTTATTTATAACAAAACTGTGTGAGGTAAAATGCTACTGTGCAGCTGGATACACAGACTACATGCAAGTTTTTCAGTGTTTATGCACCAGGATGACTTATCACTTTTTATTTTGGGTACAGAAGAATGAGCCATAGTTACAGACTGGCCATGCAGAATAGTTGGAAGAAACAGGAAGGAAACAAAAAGTTAGAAGAACTTGCTGGAGTCTGTATGTCAGATCTGGATTTTTTTAATACTCACATCACTTTTGTATTGCTGTATCTTGCTTCTATCCTCTTTAGGCCTCTGGAGGCCAAGATGCAGACTCCGTGCCATCAAGGCATACCTTTGCATTATCACCTAGTAAAGAGTATGTGTCATTTATTCTGGGTACAGGCACAAGAGTTATTTCATTAGAAAGCAGCAGAATAGCTTTCTTATTAGACCCAGTAATGGCTGCATACTAGAAACTGGAAAATTTTGAAAGAGTGACGATATTTATGGGGTTCACATTGAGTGGAAATTGCAGTGTTTGCCCCTTTCCATCAGCTCTGGATACTTGCTGGGCTTCAAACAGAATATACATCAAATATCACCTACTGTCTTTCATTTTGAGTATTCATCATACTTTTAGAAAGCACTTGATCATATTTGGTCTTTGTCAAATTGAAGACATTGTTTTATGATGCAGGTTTTATATCATTAAAATAAATGCTAATGCAAAAAGAGATAGGCCCATTGAAATTGATTTTTTTTTTTTGTTATCAATTAATTTTTCAGCAATAACTCTTCGAATAAACTCTTTGCACTCCATGACTGTGCCCTTTGCATTTGGTTTCTGGCTGTCCAGTTTGTGGCCACATAAAAGTGTGATGATTTTGAGAAATGATATTTTGACACATCCACTAATTTTTGTGTATTAATATGATTAAACATTGCTGGATCTCTTTTCTTAATCAGCTTGGGGGAGACCCTTTTCTCATTTTTTTTGGTTTTCTGAATTGGTTTAAACCTTTGCCACTGGAGATGTAACTGCTACCCATAATTTAAAATTATTACAATAAACAGTTAAGCACCACTACATCTCTTGAAACAAAAACTAAGTATCCTTCCTTACCAAAGGCACCTGCACACAGTGCATATGCAAACAGATGGACTGAGGACCTGTATTCTGAATAGCCGTAGCAGCAAGAACAAAAATTGCAACCAAAAACCCACTTGAAAGAAATAAGTAAGAGGTCACCAGGTACATGCTGCACAAACACAGAGAATATGTCACTAAGAAAATCCTGGAAAGGAAGATTTTAGCCTGAACTTTGGCTAAAAGATATTTAAAGTGTGAAGGGAAAAAGCATCTTCTGCTGTTTGAATCTTCTCATCTTTTAATGAGAGCAAGTTCCAGCAGTCATTGTAAATAAACAAGGGTATGAATAAAAGATACTTTACTTCATCATCAATTTGTTTTCCTAATTGGAAAAATACATGGGGTATGCAAGTATGGATAATTGGGCTAAGAAAGAGTGACACCACAATTAAGGAAGATGGAGAAAGACTGTAATACATATAAAGCATGTTTAACAAATCTGCTAAATTATAAGAGCTGGGCTTTTAATTGAAAGCAAAAGGAAGAATCGAAATCCAAGCCATTTTTCTGATGATTTTAGATGTTTTTAATTAATCCACCTTGTGGTTTGCTGCTTGATGTTACAACATCACAGCACTTTATTGACCAAAAATAGCCATTAAAAAGTCTGATCCATTACAGCAATTTGGGAACATCTTACTTTTTCCCCAAAAATTAGACCCACAAAAACAGTGTTGAGTAGCAGGTAGCAACCTGGTCCTTTCAGTGACTAAAAAGGCAACTAATAATCATGGGAACGTTTTTTGTTGGAAAAACCTGCTGTACACCTGGAGTTCGACCCCTGGACGTGTACATTTCTGGGTATATCACAAACCTGCTGTCAGACACATGAGCTCCAGTGGCTCCCAAATCAGGACCCTCATCTGCCTCTCTGTACTAACAATGTGGCCAGTTTCTTCAGACTCACACAAAAATGGCCAAGCAGGAGACTTTTCAGGAGAAATATCTGTGATGTGGGAGACCACTTTTCAAAAATAATCTCTTCCTGACCTGAAGCAAGTTCCTGAATGCTCCTTTGCTGAGATCTAATATGCCTGCCATGTTGCTGAGTGGTCTGAATTGATTTTGCTTTTGGTGACTCTCGTTTAATCTGTTCTTTTTATCTTTTTTCTTTCTTCGCAATTAAATGTACACAGAGCTAGAGAAGGTAAATATATCCATGTGAAATTTGGTGACTAAAATGAATTAACTCTGCTCAAAGCCTTGCTTTAAGCCTTTGCCCAAACTGTCGCAAACGGTAGGGTTTTTTTAATGTTCTGCTCAGATTAAAAAAAAGAAAAAAAAACAAACAAACAAAAAAAAACCCCAAGAAAGAAAAGATGCAAAAGACTTCTGAAAAGGACAGAAATGAAGAAAAGAGATGATGAGTGTCAGTATTCCTGCTCTTCTGGGTGTGGTTAGAAAGATGTGCAAGATTATTCCAATGTTGCAAAATCTTTTGATAGAGGGATTCTTTCAGCCGAAAATGTCTTGGCCACATCCATTGTTGAGGACTTTGTGAGCTGTTTTCTTCTTGAGAAGCACAGCTATATTGGTAATTCAGAGACAGAACTCAGAGAAAAAAAAACAACCACACACACACACGAAGAAACCACCAAAACCAAAAACAAACAAACAAAAACCTTATAAAATACTGGGGCATAGCTTTCCTTTGACTAGATTTATCAGAATAAATCTAGGTAGCATTTCCTTAGATTTTCCTTTATCTTCCATGCTTTTCCTTTTGGTATTACTGCACATTCCCTAGTAAAGTTTGTGCTACATGACGTTCATTCAAGTGTTGTAGCACCACAGAGAAAATTTTGTATCCATTGCTTTTGGTATTATACCAGTAGAGTTCACAAAGATCAGGTTTCCCATCAGTCTCTCAGAAAAATATTTAAAAGAACAGCATTTAACAGATACTTGTAGCACTTTGCAGTTCCGGGTCTTCAGGAAAAGGAGCCATATCTAGTACCACATACTATCCACTGCTAAGGTAAAGAGCAAGATTGGCAGAAATGTTTTTCTGCACCATTCTCACCAGCTATTTCACAAAAGTAACTGAAAAAGTAACCATAAAATTCTGTAAAAGTGAATAGTCAAATATAAGTTGTTATATAAAGGTACATGAAATCTATGAAATAAAGTCATGCAATGATTCCTAGAACAATTAGTTCAACATAACTTTTTTATACTTGTTATGAATAGATGGCATTAAGCTTTTGTATTTTTGTTACTAGTTTAAAAAGTTTCATTTAAAAATTTTAATGCAGTGATTGCATGAGCACAGAACTACTATTTTGTACATTGTATTACTTTGAAAAAGGCGTTCTTGTGTATTTAGAGGGATTGGAAGCAATTATTTCTGCTAAGGGGAGCTTCTCTTCTGCTTCTAATTGCAACTAAGAAGAATTTATTTTTCTAGTTTGATTTTGTCTAAGATCAACAATGAATGAAAGTTATTATCAATTAACATTCTTCAACTGGTATGAAATCCAATAAAGGTTTTAACCAATGGAGAAATGTCAGAGCTGCAGGCCACTGGGGAGCTGGGGTGAATGGAAGGTAGGATATCATTAAAAAGAAAAAGGTCATGTTTTAAATTACTCTGAAGATGCATTTCAAATAAAAGATACTGGAATTTTTCTGATTTCTGAACTGCAGTTTATTGTAAAACTGGTTCATTTGCTCCACTTGCCTCTTAGGTGCATCAAGACCAAAAAGTATTTTGCTTCCCAAACAAAAAGCTCCTGAAATAAAGAACAACTGGATCCTTTTGAAATAGTCTCTCACATTAGATTTTAGCACATGAAATCAGTATTTCAATATGCTTGTTCATAAATATAACAAAAGACAAATGCATACTGCCTTTTCCTTTACACGGTATCACAAGAGATAGTCAGCCAGCATCTGAAGGAGTAGGTTTCCATTTCCACCCCTCTCTAAAAGAATTTGAGCCTGATTGCCCATGATTAATTTCCCCAACCTGAACACTACAGTGAGTCAGAACAACATTCTCGCTGTCACTTCTATTTCACAAAATAATCAAGTATACTTTCAGCCAGAAAGATGTGTAGTAACACTTCTGTGACCCAGTGATGAGGGCACTTCTGGTAAAATGAAGTCACACTGAAAACCAATATTTGCATTTAACGTATCTGTAATAAAGTACTAATTGGGAGAGGTTTATGGTACCATATATATTCTTATTGATGTCATCTCACGTTTATGCTCACTCTCAAGCTCACAACCATATGCTTTTTTTGTTTTGGGGGAATAGAGGACTTATGAGCATGTTGTGTTTTCTGCCTAGGCAGATATACTCAGACAGTTCCAATAAATTCAAGCCTTGAGTGCAGAAACACTTTGTTCTAAATCCCTTTGCTGCTGATTGATTTGAAATACAGCTGAGAGCTTTGTTGGAGGTTATTGTCTCCAGCTATTTGTCTTGTAAAATTAACTGAATTAAATGTTGCTCTTGTGCACAGTGTTGCAGCAGAGACAGGACTGGAGCATTTTGCCCAAAACTAACTTGTGCTCCAAGACAGGAATTTTGTCATGAAAAGTTTGGAACAAAACCTAATATTAAATTTCATTATTTTTCTTATATTTTATATGAAATATGGATGAAAATTTAATCACATATTCATATGTATGACTCACTAGACCTGCATGTATGAGGAAGCAAACTGAAGTTTGAATCCCTTCCTGCCAGTTAGAACAGAGCATTTAACATTGCTGTGGGATAGCAGTTTAGCAGTTTAATTGTGATTGCCCAGTCCTGTCCAGTTTGACCCTGTTTCATTAATTCCTTGTTTACTCTCTGGAAAAGAAATGGCTTGTTTTAGCCATATCAGCCTTGCTAAAGTGAGGTAGAAATATCAGTAATTTTTCAATATCCCTGTTGAAAGTAGAATCTTTATCAATGTATGAATTACAGCCAGGAGTCAAAATAAAAAAGGAGAAAAAATGTTTAAAAATGAGAATTTATGGAGAAGCATGTCACTGGACCAAGATTTTTGCAATGAAAGATCTCAAGGTTGGGGATTTTTTCCATTGGTTGGGTTTGAGTTTTTTGTCCCCACCAAGCAGTAAATTCCTTCTCCCCAGGCATCCTGATTGCTTGTCTGAGTTGGCTGGCACAGAAGCAGTATCACAGAGATGCTGTCCCTCTAGCCCAGTACCCTGAATCCAGTGCCAGCCACAGAGGAGGCTGCACGGGGAGCGTAGGTGAGCCAGCCACTTTCTGCTGTGTTTCTCTTGCAGACTGAGGTGCCAGACAGGGGTGAAGGACAAACCCTGCCCCACCACCTGTCTTCACAGCATGGCCTTCACAGCAGCACCTACTGCCTTGCTGGGGGCTGAAGGGGGAATCAAACATTTACCCCCTCAGCTGCTGCAGCCACTGTCACTATTGCCAGGAGTGGTATCTCCTGCTGCGCCCAGACTCTTCAGTTTATCTGCCCTTGAAAAGGAAGTGATAGAGAAAAGTCCTTCCTGTTGGCTTCTGTCCTTTCCCCACCTTGCTTCATCTTTCTCCTTTGTTCCTTCTGAGTATCTTGATAAATTTAGTTTGTTTGATTGCTTGTTTGTTTGGGGGGAGGTGATGTTTAAATCAAATTTTTACCCTCATTTATCCTGTTGTCTTGCCCCAACCTAAGACTCACGCAGACATTGAGGAGCAGATGGGGCTCTCAGCTGTGGTGATAATTCTCTAAGATGAAAAAGAAGATGGTCTTCTTTGTCTTGGGGAATAAGACCCTGACATCAGTGGAGAAGGAAATTTCAGCATATACTATCACCCCGCTTTGAGTTTATATGGTAATAAGTGGTCTTCATCCCTCTTCTGCCTTCATCCTCTTCTCCCTCCTCCATGAGGCCCTTGCCTTCTACCACATGCTCTCCTTTTGTTGGCAAAACTTCATCAAAGGCCAGCAGCAGCACACAGTGTGACAGAGTGGAATAGGAATATTGTCACCCTTTATCAAAGAGAGCTATCGCTCAACCCAGTGACCGGTTCTGCAAGAGCAACTTGCCAGGAAGAGATGTGGTCCCTTTGGGGAGACTTCCAGCATGGCCTGTACAGCTCAAACTGCTCACAGCTGTGGCACACACAGTCTGCAAGTGTGACCCTCACACGTGTTACCCATGGTGATGTCTGCAGGGCCTCGTCTCTATTCTGTGTTGAAAATTATTGGGAATATTGGAGGAGAAATGACTGGTGGTCTTTATTGCATGGGAAACATGATACAGGCCTCTGTGCTGAGCTACTTTGGCCACTGAACAAACCAGAGGGTCCCACTGACAGTGAAGAAGATGCTGTGGGTATCTAGAAGCCACCATCTTGGGATTCCAAATATTATACTGCCAGCAAATTCCATGCTGACCTTTACTGTGGGACTGCACGTGAATTATGCATTTTGCTATCTGGAAGAAAGGTAAAGATGCATTGGTGTCAGACTTGATACCCTATTAATGCTTGCGTGCTTTGTCCTTCACAATAGCAGTAAGGCAGATGGTGACAAACCGTAACTTCACATTAAATTGTCAGATTTCAGCAGCACTATCACCCTGTCTCTGGGAAAAGCAGCAGTTACACAGCACTGGAATGACCAGCACTGTGAGGTATCTTGAGCTAATATCAGTGCTCCAAATCCTGCAGGTTCAGAGCTCTTGTAAGTAAGCTGGGAGAGATGCATGGGTGAGGTGATGAGAAGTACAGGAAATATCACTGCCCTGCCCCAGAGCTAGAAATGGTGCAAGGCATAAATGTTTCCTGCTGACAGAAATGCTTGGGTCTGTTTTGTCCCTGTTATGTACATACTTATGGAATCATAGAATCGTTGGTTGGAGAAGACCTTTACAATCATCGAGTCAGCCGTTAACATTGCACTGCCAATTCCACCACTAGAACATGTCCCTCAGTGTCATTTGTTTGGTTTTTAAATCTAACACATATGGAAAAGGACCTATGGAACTGCTTCTACATAGGCTGCTCTTCTTAACTCACAGTTTCCTGCAGCATAATCGGAGGATTTCAGATGTCTTGACTGGTCTGGAGTAATCTGTCTCTAAAGAACACATTTTTGCCCTGGGAGAGACTCTGCCATGTTTGTGCCCCTATCTTGGATTCATCTTCTTCTTCCCACATCATCCTGGTTCTTAATATCTGTGTGCCACGGTGAGGATAGGAAGTAGAGAAGAACCAGCCTACTTACTTAGGTCAAACTTCTTACCACTAGAGGAGAACAACAAACTAGGCTGACAGTGACGCCAGTAGAGCCTCTTCAAGTGAGAAACATGTTCAGGTGCCAATACAGAATCATCAGCATTGGCACCTGTAACATCTTACGCCATCCATGCCACCCTAGTAAGCATCTCTGTGGCAGCAACCTTTCTCCTAGAGATCTCATACATCCAGCACCTCTGTGTAGGTACAGATACTCATTGTCAGATCAGGCAGTGAAAAACAGTATGATTTACAAGTCTCAGGCCTTGCTTGGTCTGAATTACATGTCTTTTCAATGTGGGCAAAATCAGTAAGAATATTTAATTCTGATTTTATGTTGCCATGGATAAACATGCAAATTCTTCTATTATAGGTTGTTAGTAATCCTTTTTTTTTCTTCTATATAAAGCACTCATACCCTGCTGTGCAAAAGAGGGTCTTTATCAATTATACCAGTATGGGCAGTTACGGTAAACTTACTAGGAATTAATTTATGTCATCCTACATATCACCTCAGTTTTCAATACCAACTCATTCTAAATGACAAAAATCAACACGATGTTTAAAACAAAGATTTTAATATTACTAATTTTTGTTATTATTGTATTCCCTGTAAATTTCCAGATAAGCGTAATTAAATATGTTTCCACAAGCTCATGAAAGGAAGGAATGGTTTAAAAATTGATTCATAAAGGAAGTTTTAATTAGAAATATGAAGGACAATGAAAGCAATGAACTTCGTCAGTAGGAATATGCCTCTTTCATAAGCAGATCTTTGAAGAAGGTGGTCATTAGCATATTTCTATATTTTGCCCAGGAGCACTTTAGCCAGACTTAGTCAAGTTTCATTAATATTTTAAAATTTGTGGCAAAAATGTAACTTTAATTATGGGGTTGGATTATTTGAAAATTAAAATACTGCCTTTAGCTGTACTAAAAGAGCACTGAAAAGAGACCTTGTGAGAATCTTATTTCTCCTTAAATCCCACAAGATGGAATCAATTTCTATTTTAATTAATAGCTTATTTGCCAGTCATTTACAATTCAGTGCGTAGCCTTGACTGTTAGCACCTCTAAATACTCATTCCTCATGCCGGGTAAATTATTTTCCAGCATCAGGAAAAGGTCTCTGCTGCAGTGTCTTTTTTGAGGCAATGATGGCTTTGGGAATTGATCCATGTGGTACACTTGGTTGTATTAAGGAGTTACAGATATGAACATGGAAGAGTAAAACCGTTGCAAGGATACCATGATGTGGATGGGCTGCTACCCTCGGCAGCAGCAGCAGCAGCTTTCAGCTCTGTGCCTCCAGTGCAGGTGGTGCAGGAAGAACCATTCTTCCCTCATTTCTTCCTTAAACTAAACAGTGTCAAATGTTAATTGAAAGAAATCAGTCAGTTCTCCTCTCTGCTTCCTTCTGTCCCAGTCCCTCCCTTCCCCGTCCCTCCACACATCTGCTGTGTCCTTCCACCCACAAGCAACCTGACTCTGCACTCTGTCACAGCAAGACCCAACTCTTTACTTTATGCCTCTTCAACTTTGTTCCTGCATTTACTTACCTGCCTCATGTTGGGAAATCTGACTACTCCTCAGGAGCAAAGTCTTTACAATTCCTTAACTTCCTACCTCACCACTCAGAATAACTCTGCACATGTTTCTAAATGGATACGTCATTTATTTACCACCTTTTCCACCTGTATAGCAAGGCTGTGCATTAAAAGAATCCTACATTTGGCAGCAGTATGGGCCTGGATATACAGGTGGCTGAAAAATATAAAGGGATGATTATTAGAGAACTGCTTTTTCCTAGGAATCTCCCATTTCATTAGTCTTCCATATTCTGCTGTTCTGCATCCCGTAATCCAAACTTCCTCTTTCCTCTAACCCACTGTTAAAACAGAGCACCACAGCCAAGGACTGGGGAAAATGCTGCATCCACAGCTTCTGCAGTGGAAGGCAAATCCACAAAGCTGCTGCTACAGCTACAGAGGGTATGTGAGGATTTGAGCTGCTGCTTTGAAGGAATAGCACCTTTAAAAGAGTTCAGGATATACACATCAAAATACTGACCTGTTTATGTTATAAAACATAATTAGTTGCTTACAGAATGTGGGGCCCCAGCAGAGGAAGTTCAGGCAAGCAGTATAGCGTAAGCTTTGCAAAGAAGCTTTCAGGCTTGCAAAGTCTATTGGTGCTTTCCAAAACGGCATCGCCAACGTCAGCCAGGTAGGTGCCACTGCAAACACCACCAGGGTAAACACTGAAAGGTCAGCTCCCCTTTTGTGCCAGTTGTGTGTGCCTGTTCTTCAGCCTTTTCGCTCTAAACAAACCGATATCTGTATGTGTGCAAATATTAAAACATACATTCTTACACTGGTGCCAGTGTCTGTTTTTCTTAAAGAAGCAGTATTCATATGTGCAAACAAGACAGTTACAGAGAGCATGGGCTGCAATATTTACACACCACAGTTACTTCTTGCCTTGAAAAAATGGGGAAAAGGGACAGGTCTTTCCTGATGAGGAGAGCTTTGGGATCTTGGCATCTTTGCAGTAGTACCTGACCAATCTGAGGAAAAACTCTGTGAGCCATATGGTCTTTTGCAACTGATCCTTCAAAGGATGCTATAAAATTCAGTCCAGCCAAGTGGAAGCAACATAACAACATTTAACCGAAGTCCACTTCCTTTGGGAAAGAAATTTGATGTGGCTTTATTTTAATTAGCTTGTACTATTTGAGAGAGGAGGTGTGAAATGTTCAAACTGCGGCTGGACTGCTGGAATCACAGTCTGGATCTTGCAGGAGACAGGGGTTTAGAAGGCTTCCTCACATCATCCTTTTGGCACGCATCAAAGAGGATGCCGAGGTGTCTGTGGCTGTCACAGTATGATTGTGCTATGGAGGTGTGGTAATGTCAAGGAGCTGAACATTTGGGCTACTTGGGAAAGATATCACAGTCTGCTGCTGTTATCACTAATGAACCAGATCTGCAACTTCTCCACGTGTGAGTGCATGGCTAGAAAGGGGAAGGTTTGATTTCTTTATTTCCTCTATGCAAACCATACTGACTCACTAATACAGGAAAAAAGGAGCTATCCCTCACATATTGTTGATAGTCTGTACGTCCTTTGCAGTTAGCAAATCAAAATACCGCTGTGTCTGTGTTCTTTGCTATTACTTGTCAGTCACATAATAGAATAGCACAAAATTTCTGGTCTCTAGTCAGTTATTAGGAAGCTGAAGTTTTAATACTTGGGGGTTTGTAATATATTCTGCAAGAGGTGTACAGCAGTTTGGTTTGGGTTTGTGCTTTTTTGAGTCTCATCATAACACTTTGAAAAATAGTAAAACGGTAAAATACTGCCACTTACATGCAAAGTTGTCAGGGTGCGTATTAAGGAGGTTTTCTTAAAAGGTGCTTATGCCTGGGGTAAATACTTCTTAGAAAATTCTCAGAAGTTGAAAGTTTTTTTGGAAGATTGTGAAAACTGATCCTTGTGGTTTTGGTGAAAACTTGTGGATGATATTTTTTATGTATTGTGGCCTTTTTCTCCTAAATAATTAGCATCACATGAATTTACTATGTATGAATGATAGTGTATCACATACTCAGAATAATACTATCATAATAAAAGCATTAATGTGGTGACCCACCTGCCTCTGGGCAGATTTTAACTCTACATGTTTTCTCACCTCCGCCAGGTTTCCCTTCACAATCACTTCCTGACATCAGGGCCACCCACTCATTGACATATGAAAAGGTTTTGAAAAATGACCTGTCAGCAAGACTCACATCTATACTTAACAAATCATGATAAAAATAACTGAAATTTCTGAGGTTCCCAAAATACACATCAGAAAAAATGTTCTGAGGGAGCTATATAATGCATTATTTCCAGATGTATAATAAATATCATGCTTCTTTAAAAAATGCTAGGAAAGCAGTTTCTTCCAACATTTAAGACAGCTTAAGGTACGAAGGCACATAAAGTAAACAGCATTAAGCGTAGAAAGATGTTTTGGAATTGGTAATGTTTATAGGGATTTCTGCAAAGAAACTAAAGCCCAAAGTCCTCCTAATTTTAAAGCTTGTAATAAGTAGCTTTAATTATAATGCATATATTTCCATGTGTAGAAGAGTTATTTAAAATATCATAGTGGAAATATTTCTGTTATATTTCACATTTCCCACAACCAACTGCTTATTCAACTTTCATACCCTTCCAGGCTGCTGCTCTCAGTACAGGACTTTTGTCAGTTCTTAGAAGTGCCTCCATGCCTACTCACAGCCTTTTCTTTTGCCTGAGATGCTACTCCCAGATCTCTTTGGGAACCCTTGATTCTTTCTAGGACTGTAAATATACTTCAAACCGTGCTTTGGACCTCTGTTGGTTCAACATTTTCCCTAATCTCACGGTACATTTGGTACATTGGTACAAGCCAAGGCAAGCTGCTCACTACCAACTGCAACTGCATTTCCTCTGAAAGTGGAAAGTATCAAGTTGCCCTGGAGAACCCTCGGGAAGGCCAGCTGCCAGTTCAGATCTTATGGACAGCCATCTATCCTTGATAGAGCCTGAAATATGTCTAACCAGGACTGATACATTTTGAAGCCTTTCCAGAGGGCTTGCTTGAATAACTCATAAACAGTTACATACCATCTGCTGAATACAAAAAATCTTCTAAGTTTTACTGGAATGCATTGATTGTTTTGTGTGTGCAGCATCTGATACTATACCCTATACTTTGTGTACTTACAACTGTCTTTTTTTACATTCTGTATTTTGATCCAGTTAGCCCTTTTAAAATATTTCCCACTATTTGCTCACCACAATATTGTTCCATCCAGTTCTTGCCTGCTAGAATGAATTTTCTCAGTCTCTTTCATTCCACTGTTTTGTTTTACAAGCCTGAACTCTTCCATGTTGCCTTTCTTATGCTCACTGTCTTCTTCTTTTCATTCTTGGAACAGGGTAGGCATTTGGTTTTTTGTCTCTCTTGCTTCAACTCCTCAACAGCTGTTTTCCCTTTCCTTGACTTTATTCTTTCATCTTCTCTCCATCTGTCTTTTCCCTATACTCCACCAGCCTGACATGGTAGGTCAGGCTACACCATTGGATGAGACCCAGGAAAACGTGTCTTCTCCTGCTATAAATGCCAAATAGAGCAATGACAGAAGAAAGCTGGGTCCTGTTCCAGAGATCAGATTTTCAGAAAAAGTTTGATCATTAAATGGCAAGTGCCTGTGTTTTCTTTTCTCAATGTCTGCTTTTATCTTTACCCTTCAAGTAGCAACACAGTACAATATCAATTTAATATCACTGCTACAAAATAGTTAATAGAACGGAAATAGAAGCTGCATAGCATGTAGGGAGGATATGGAGCTGAACCAGCCACTGGGGCAAAATGGCTCTCCTTGGATTAACTCAGTTCATTATAAACTAATTGTTAGACTGACACACACCTCCACCCCAAATTACCTGCCTTCTAGATACAACCACCCTTCACTGAGCATGTGCTCTGTATTTTATTGACTATTTCTTTAAGAGTGAAATGAGAGAATTTTACACCCGTCAGTAACACAGGTATGTATGACTAGAGCCACTCAGCCTCCAACTAAACATAAAGAAATAGAAGAAGAGTAAGTTAAGAATGGGGAGAAGTTAGGGAAGACTCCATCACAACTTCTTGGATCAGTCGACAGGTTGAACCTGTCTTCTCCCCCCTTGGGATGTCTGTTGGGTAAGAACCATATTCTATGCTTGCTAAATTGTTACCTTGAGCTAACTTTTATTGGTGATTAGAGCATGTCTTTCTATTGCTTTGAATACATTTTTGCAGTCAGATACTATCACCAGCAGTTCTGAAACCTTAGCCTGCCACATTTTTCTATTAACAGTGTGTATATAAATAAAGGGTGTTATTCCACACACCCTGGGTGCTCCCGCTGTCGCTGGCAGTGGGTGACATACTCCACTAACAGTGGAGATTCTGGAGGGAGTGCCTCTTGTGCTGTTGGGTGTGTGTCCCTGAACATATTAGTCAAACCACCCTCTGATCCAGCAGTGGGACATCCCCATAACGGGGCACAGACAGACTGGTCGGGCACGAGGGTCTCAGCTTTCCTGGGGTGCTGACAGACCAAACAAACAAAAAGGATTTTAGGAAAACGCCCGCCTTTCATGTGACAGTCCCGTCTCTTCAGTCTCTCACTTGGCTACAGAATATAATATGGATCCTGACTTCAATGTCCTTTATTGATTAGTTGATTGATTGATGGTTATTAGACATACTGTGGAACATCAGTGAGTGAAGAACTACAGCAAGCATTTAACTTTTCTGTAAGGAACTGAAAAATTTAGTGTGCCTTGGTTTTTTCACATGTTTTCTCTTCCTTGTCTGAAAGTATCTTCAGTGATTGTACACAGATAGTAGCAAACTGGTATGTTTGTTATAATATTTCTACTGTTTTGAGTTCCAGGTGTGCCATTTAATTGTAACCATTTCAAAGCTGATTTGTCTGTGAAGAAAATCCCTAGATGTCTGACTAAGCTCTGAAAACATGATTGATAAAAAAGAAATTCTTTGGTATGCATTTCAATCCCCTAAAAGAAACGTTGATGTGGCACAGGTAAATTGATGATCTGATGAAAAAAAAAAGCTGATGAAAACAACCCATAATAAATTAAATTACATTATTTGTAAGCCAAGATCTCCTGGTGAGGAAAGTGATTTTAATGTACCTCATTTTTTTCCCCACTAAAGGAAAATCTGCAATACTATTTTGTTAGTGAAATAACCCTACTTACTTAAAAGACTATCCTAGATCTCTGCAGATCTAGTTTCAGACAGACTTGATTTTTGGGAATTAATTGTATGTATCAGAAAACTATTAATAGAATCTGGATTTACAATTTACCACTTTTTAAGTGATTTAATGGAGAACTCTGATTTGGATCATCATCTTCTTTTCATAGCTACAACAAAAAATATTTTACTCCATGTCAGGGCTGTACTATAGTTGGTAATTCTTTGTAGTTGAAAATAAGAGAAGCACTTGCCTCTGTCTGTCTCTTTTCCTTCCTGGGCTGCTGAATACAACACCTCATTTGTATTTATTAGTTAGTGCTACTTCTCTGTCTTTTCATTCTGCCTTTCTGCCTTCTTTTATATGCCTTTTTAATTAAATCTTATTCTGTCCTTTCATTACTTATTAATGTTTTCATTGGCAAGCATGGTTTTCACTCTCCTCACACAGCAGAGTCAATTTATTTCAATGACCTTATTTAGACCTAGTTATCAGCAATAACACAAATAATCCATTTATTAATTATGTGAATTGAAGTGACAATTTCAGAACACGTATTCCTAACACAAGGTCAAATGGTCATACCTGGAACGTGGGTTCTGCTTCATTAGCAAATGTGCTGACTATTAATGTGACAGCATCTGGTAGAAATTGTTTACAACTTCTTACTAGGAACACTTCAGGTAGGTAGCTAAGTGAGGATGGTTTCCCTGTGTGTCCATTATGAAGGAGACTTTGAACACCAGAGTTAACCTCCTCATTTTGGCCAGCCCTCTAAAGCAGCCTACACTGACTGTACAGGAGCTCAGTCTCCCAGTTTAGGTGCCTGAAGTCAAGCAGTGCAAATAATCTCTTCTCAACGTCTCTGCAAATCGCCATTTCTCATTTTAAAAAGTATTGACAAGGATACTTTAACTGTACCTCTTCTTTTAGCCATGTTCTCATGGAATAGTTTCCTGGTGATACTTCCAAACTTCTGTTGTCTGTAGACCTCCATTCACATTTTGTTCTGACTGCTACATTTCTTGTAAATTTGCCTTCATTTAGTAATGGTTTGAAGAAAATGCTCTCATTTTTTGTTCTTTGTCTTGGTTTCTCATCTTCTTTACCTTGTCAGTGTACTAATTTCTAGAATTTCACTCCTACCCTTATAAATAACAGTATGTTTTACTATCTACAATTTCCTCCAGAAAATATTTAACAAATAAAATGTGAAAGCACCTCATTTTGCATACTTTCTTCCATTTTCTGATAGCTTCTGTATGCAGTGAGAGGTTTAAGCAACATCATTTCTTCTTTCTGGTATTGGCGGACACATAGCTTAGTTCTAGCTCTTCATGATGCCATAATGCAGAAGAGTACAGGTAAAAGATTACTATCTTTCTCTTGGCTTCAGTCATGTGGCCTGGTTAAGGTTATAAGAAATGTTAGTGGGCTGACATCTGTCACAGGGCTATTGATAGGCTATGATGCCAGTGGCTGCCAGGATCACCATGGCTTGCTGGGTAACATCAATCTGAAACATCAGCAGCTTTACAATTGTAATCCAAACCAAAATAGTCTGTAGAGTAAGATATAAAAGTAGCTCACACCAGTGAAAAGTTGCTGAGTAGTAAGGGTGGGTATAGTAGTAAGTGGATGGGTATACAAAAGGAAATGATTTGGAAAACAACCTATTTCAGTGCTTGCACGAAGGGAAAGGTGAACTTTTTCAGAGGTTATTGGAGCTTTGAACTATCCTTTCCATCTGACTCAATGCTCTGTTTCAAGCTTCTCTTCTTCTGTAGCTTACTGGCTCTGGACTAATTATAGCTTAATATGTTAAGAACCAGTTACACAGAATTGCCTTCTGTATGTTGGATGTTACACGCCAGCCTTTGGCTGCTATCCCCACCGCAACATCAGGCTGCTTGTGTAAGTGGTAAAATTGACACACTGGACAGTGAGGACAAACAGGCATCACCCCGGCAGCCACAGCCCCACAGTGGCACAACCACAAAACTAGCATTCATAAAGTAAGGAACTATGTACAAAAAGCTGCCTACGCTGAAGAAATAGACTTTTCAGATGCTGGAGTTGTTAAATAGAAGTGAGAGCACATTTTCACCCTGGTTCCACAGGAGTTAGCAGTGACATCTCTGCAGCTAAAATACTGTGATGACATGACATTTTATGGCATACAGACAGCATTAGAGGACAATCCTTTTAATGCATTGACATCCACTCAAAAACTGATGTAGAAAACTGCATATTGAGAAGACATGTTGTATTTAATTGCTGTATCTGAGAAAAACAAAGTTTCCCAGAGAAGCAGCTGCTCTTTCCTTATTGATTCTGTAGTGTTATCACTTTCCCAGAGGCTCCTACGCATACACATAGGGTCATGTATCAGTTACAATTGCAGGAACACAGGGTCCTCCAAGTCCCTCGGCTGCGTATAATGTCACGCGTGCTTTAGCATGACGTTGTCACTTATCCTGAGGGACCGTCTCTGGAGCAGGATTAGTGGTAGATGACTGACCCATCCAGGCAGCTCTGCACTGGGATATGCTATTGTGGATGAGAGAAGAATTGGAGATACAGTATCCAATGTAGAACTGCAGAAGACAAACATGAGAAGAAAATCAGACAGGTATTTCTCACACAGAAAATCAGTGTTTTTCATTATTTTGTCCATTATCGCAGCGTCATGTGCTTTTCAAGAAGATAAGACACATCTTTAAACATAGCCATTAATTTTTCAGTGTAACTTTTTCTCATGCCCAAAACATGTTGCATAGTCATCATGTAAGCAAATAAGATTTCTTACTGCCTTTTTCTCTCTCTAATATATGTGTATATATATATATATATATATCCATGCAGAGAATTTCTGACAAAGGAATAGAGCAATAAAGTAGGCTCTTTGATAAAGAGCCTACTAACTTGGTAAATGTTGTGATCCTTGTTTGTAGTCTTCTGTTGTTTTAATTTGTGGTTACAAAAATTATCTCTTGGTAAGAATATCTTCCTGTGTTATTTTGGTGTTGTGGTAACTTAGTCTGTAAATATACAAGGCATTTAACCTGAGCTTTAAGAGTTGTTGTGTGGGTATGGTGAGAATATGGAGGGTACTGAAGTAAAAGTAAATATACAAATGTCACCTTCTTCTTGTGTCCATCAGCATCTGTAACTGATTAAACACAAAGTACAGTGTTAAACTTCTGGATTTTGCAAGGGGAAAATGCATTGCACCAAAACAATATTTCCATTTATTAATTTCTTAACAAAAATGCAAATGCAAATACAAAATTACATCAGTTTCGTAAATCCTTTAAATGTTCCTTTAGCAGAACTATTAAGCTATAGACTTACTGTTATTCCTTAACCAAACTTCCTTACTTGCTGATACAGCTAGGACTTTTTAAGCTTAGTAGCAACTAGTTATTTTTTAATATTTTCTTGCATTGATAAAGACATCCCTCTCTCTGATTTATATTTTTTTTCTCAACCTGTACAGTGTTCACTCAAGCTGAACTTGTATATATGCATTTTTTTATAGTCAGAAGAAAATGGCACGCTCCGCCCTGGAGAATCACCGTCACCATAAAAAAAAAAAATTAAAACACCCAGAGAAGTGTTGTTATGAGCTCAAAAAGTGAATTGACAAATTCACAGAGGAAAATAATATCAAAAGAGATTAAACACAAACACATGTCTCATGCCTGAGGAAGCCCATCAGCCACAGATGGCCAAAACCTGGGAAATTTTGCTGAGAAGTATATACAGGTACCTTGCTCTTTTGTTTCTCCTGAAGCACCCATGCTGGCTATTTACAGAGAGGCAGTAATGAAGTAGATCTATCTCACTGTTCTTTATGTTCTGCATAGTATGCAATAAAGTTTAGATACCTACAATGTAGGAGAAAAAAACAGAGAAAGTAATTGTATCGTAAAAATATAATGTAATGCTAATTTCTGAAAAGCACTCCAGGAATCATACAACAAGGCAATGAGCCATATGGTACTCACTGTTTGAGATCAAAACCCACTCCCTGAAATGTTAGAAGCTAATCATGTAGATTATTTGCTGTTGGCTCTTGATGGTGATTTGGCATTTGACCAGTGAGTAATTCACAGATCAGGAGGGAGGTTTGCTTCCTGATTAAATGGATAACAAATATTTTAAACAGATGCTCAACATGAATGCAAACCAATAATAATGTACTTCCACTGGGAAATTTTGAAATTTATGGATAATTTCACAGATACTGCATAGCAGCCAAAATGCTTGCTGGCAATAACTGATTAGATCACATAGATAAAGAGAAACAGCCATTCTAGTTTTATGTTTGCAGGTATACATATGTCCCTTTCATTGTCAGGGTCCTCACTGGGTCCTTCCTGCTCTGGAGTAGCCTGATAACCTGTGGCAAAACCCATAGGTGTAAGTTTAGCACCTGAGTTACTTTCACTATTTCCCCTGAGAAAATACACTAGTTTTATAGATGATGTTTCCAACTTGTCCTCTACGGAGTACCACGTGTTATCTGCAAGAGTTCTTAAAGAAAACATCCCTGAATGTAGTTAATATATCCCTTACAGCACCAGCATTTTAGGACTTGTTTTGCCTTGGGCAAGATTGTCCCTGAGATTTCAGTGTGGCTCATGAGCTTGTAGCAGGGAATCCAAACTACATAATCTATGAATTATTTCCCTTTTTTTTGGTTTTTTTTTGGGGGTTTTTTTTGTTGGTTTTTTTTTTTGTTTGTTTGTTTGTTTGTTTTTGTTTGGTTTTTTTTGTTCATATTAAATCTCAGAATTTTTCACATAATTAATATTTCTCTCCTATCTAATTGGACCTGACCACATGATTTCTAAAATTCAGTGAAGACCTTATTAGGCAAAAATGGGAATGATACAGATTATATGGATTACTATGAGCATTGTTACAGAAACATAGGTAAAGATACATAGGTAATTTGGCAATTCAGTGATATGTTAATGCCAGAAAAAAAAATTCAAGGTCAGTGATAAAGGAAGGGACAGTTTCAAGTAATCAGAGCTGCTGATGGCTTCTACATAGAGTACAGTCACTCAAATATAAAATCCTAAAAAATTTTCTCCAAAACTGAAAATATGAAATTATTTTTATCTGAAAGAACAAGCTCTGACAAGACAAGCACTTACAATAACCAATATTTTAGAAGGAGATTGCCTAAATATGTTTAAATTGTTTCACAATGAAAGGGCATAGGAGCATCTAAATTTTTTTAAAATGTAACATTTAAAAATAAGGAGAAGAATGTGTTTACAGGCATAGTTTGGCATCACTGACAAAAGCCAAATATGTAGGCAAGGAAAACAGTAAGGTAAAGAATATTCAAGTAAAGGTAACATTGCTTCTTTCTAGCATAGTCAAATTAATTCAAAAGGTGTTCTAAACCTAAAACATTGTCCAAATCAGACACTGAAAATAAATTTGGAGGATGCAGGACTCCTAGTTATTCTACTAGATTTAAAACTCTGATTTTAAAAAGCATGGGAAGAGCATTAATGCAGAAGCACTGAAGTTTCAGAAAGGACATTTGACCAAGATTGACTGCAATTAAAAAAAACAATGGGACGTATATCAAGAAAAATAAAGTCCCCATCAGGGAAAAAACAAGATAAAATTGATAGGAATACAGTTATTACATAGACACCAAGGAGATAATCTTAAATTTAAAAAAGGAGAAGGAATGTAATAATGAAGTAATAAAGAATTCAACCAAGAAAATTCAGAAAATATTCCAAATAATTTATAGGAATGCAAAAGGAATGACAGTTTTACAGACAAGTACATGATATGACAATAACATGAGCCAATGTGCCCTTGTGGCCAAGAGGGCTGATGATTTCCTGGACTGCATTAGGAAGAATGTTGCCTCAGGTGGAGGAAGGTGATCCTGCCCCTCTACTTGGCCCTGGTGAGGCCACACCTGGAGTGATGGGTCCCATTCTGGACCTCCTGATACAAGAGAAACACAGATACACTGGAGAGAATCCAGTGAGGAGCCATTAAGGTCATTAAGGGACTGGAGCACCTCTCCCATGAGAAAATGCAGAGAGAGTTGGGACCCTTGAGCCTGGAGAAGAAAAGACTCCAGGAGGACCTTTATTAATATCTATAAATACCTGAAATGCAGGGGCAAAGAGGACAGATCCAGGCTCTTTTCAGTGGTGCCCATGACCAAGGAAAATGGACACAAACTGAACACAGGAGGTTCCCTCTGAACGAGGGTTCCCTCCCTTTTCACTGTGGGTATGACTGAGCACTGACACAAGTTGTCCAGGGAGGTTGTGGAGCCTTCCTTCTTAGAGATATTCAAAAGCCTTTTGGACATGGTCCTGGGCCACTGTCTCTAGGTGGTTCTGCTTGCAGCAGGGAGGATTTATCAGGTTCCTTCCCTCCTGACATATTGTGGGATTTTGAGTAAGGAAAGGTGTTGGAATCATGAAAAAGTGGGAGGTATTCACCAAATAGGAAATAGTGTCCACTTGAGCACTTGGACTATGGAACTTCTGGTTTCAAGAAGGGAACTATTGATAAAAAGATCCGTAAAAGAGGTAGGATACATTTGGTAGACGCATGAATTCACTCTTAGGTTTAGTTCAGAGCTGAAGAAAGGAAGATCAGATGAATGGAGGTACTTA
The DNA here is from genome assembly GCA_013398055.1 of Ifrita kowaldi. Taxonomy (NCBI): domain Eukaryota; kingdom Metazoa; phylum Chordata; class Aves; order Passeriformes; family Cinclosomatidae; genus Ifrita; species Ifrita kowaldi. The sequence goes on from VZRS01006125.1 coordinate 840,967, forward strand.
AGAGTGAGAGACAGCTGAGGAATATGTGTCCTAAAATTAATAAAAAGAGCAATGCATTTGCTGAGAGTATTATATCTTACACAGCTAGAAATAAATGAAGCCAAAAATCAACAATAAAAACTTTGAAGCCTTTATATAATAATAAGCTCTAGCAATAAGTATTACACTCAAAATAATCACGCATCAGATGAAACTAGATACAATAGAATAGAAATAACATAAACCTGTGTGGCATACTCATTTAAATGCCTTATCTCATGTAATGTAGAGAACTTCTCATTTACAATTCTGCAGCTGGCTTTTGACTTCCAGATCTCCAGTTGCTCAGGCTGCCCTGGCCAGTATTTTCCAGAGCTTCACTGAAAGTAGTTTTGCCTTGCTCTGGTTCTGTTGCACCTGCAATCTTACACCTGCAGATTTCTTAACTATTGTTAGTGCAGGCTCCAATGGGAAGTCACCCTGCAAATGCATCTCAACTCTTTGTGCACCAAATGGACTCTCATTACTCTCGGGGAGGTCTGTCCAAACATAATAATCATGAATGCTGCTGATGACTCATGTCCATGTGGGACTCTGCTGAACTGAGAAGCGAAAGAAACTGGTGAAAAGCCCTAGAGATCTTGTGTTTGTCTGTGAAGGCTGCGTGGAGCTTGTAGGCAAGCAAAAAATTGAAGAAGAATCGTGAAGCCTGAGAGGCGCATATTAAGATTAATCATATGGCAGAGAGGTCAGCAAAGAGACCTCTGCCTAGAAAGCCAAGAGATAAATTGAGGATTTTTGAAAGCTAAACTAAGCTGTATATTTAAAGAAAACAACAAAAAAAGTTAAGACAGATAAGGGATTTCCCAGACCCATATCTGTGTGGGAAAAGAGGTCAAGGAATAAAGAATCACTATGCCATGCTGTGATGACTAGGTACAGTTTACAGATAATCAAAATATAGTCTCAGACTAGATTAATATTTTGCTTTCCTTCTCAGTAAGAATAATTATACTGAACATAAGGGCAAAGACAGGATGGAAAATGGCAAATGAGAGCGTGGAAACAAACAGGACTTCGACCAAAGTATAATCAAACTTTAGGACGGCCTGCTGTGTTGCAGTGTGCTTTATGAGAAACTAGAATTTGAGCTGGATAAGAAAGAGATTAGAACAAAAGTTGAATGACCTTGAGGACCCAAGTATTACAAATGGGAAGGAATTCAAGACTGCAAAGTGTAGGGTCATGCACTTAGAGACTAATAATAGGAATCTCTGTTATAAATTTGGGAGCTCATCATTGAGAATGACAGAGGAGGAGGAAAACTTGTATATGCTGATCCATCACAAGAAATCTGGATAATGTGATGTGTCTGTGAAAAAGGCAAGGAAGGATATATCCACACAGAAGGAATGAAACAACAGTGCCTTTATATGAATCATTGGTAGGGCTCCACGTATAACGGTAGTTGTCCGTGTCTAGGGAAGCAGGATTCAGAATGGGACAAAGGCACAGAAGGTCTGTTAGGAAGATCACAAGAATAAAGTCCTTTTGTATAATAAGTGACAGCAACTGTATTTTTTTAACAAATCGAAGGTTGAGATACTCTCTCTAAAAATGTATTTAGGGTGTTTTTTCATTCAAAATCATGAAGATACTACAGCTGTTTAAACTAAAGGACAGAGGTGAAAAAAGACGAAGTCATAAATAAACTACGGCAGTACTGAGGCTGCAAATTAAAAGAAGATTTTTAGCCACAAATATGAGACAATAAAGTAGACTTTTAGTAAAAGTTCTTGGGGCAAAGCATAAATACTTTTAATCAGTTTCTGAAATTTATGAAAGGATTTATATGAACTTGCACTATTCCAGGCCTTTTGTGGTCGATCATCTTGGAGGTCCTTTCAGTCTTTTTAGGTAAAATCCAAGTTATCTAAACAAAGGGTATCGTTCACCCTCATTGCCTTCTGTGAAAGATCACAGCTAATCATGGTATCAGTGAAGTTCTGTCAGAACAGATCTGTGTGTACAAATATTTTGCAAATTCTGCTGATTAGTTATTTCTCAATAAGCTGTTGTGGGGATGAGGACAGCAGCAAAATTTGAAGAGAAAGATTAGATGTAGAAAGTGCCTCAAACCATAGCTATGGATAATACCTGGACATCTTTCCTTCAAAGCGTAGAGCTTTCCCCATCCTTTTAGAAAAAGTTCAGCAGAGTTGAACTATGGTCCATGAAGGAAATGTATTAGGCACAGAAACAGTTCAGTTAGCAAGTTGCGCAGATTTCAAAGCCATAGATTTTTCTTCAATCCAGAGTTGTAGTAAGTAATTCCTTTATCTGTGTGACTGTGTATCTATCAAAAGGATATTCTACTGTTCTGGTTACCACATGGTAAGTTTGGCCCAAGACTGTGGTAAATGCTGAGTGGCATCCTAAAGAAATTGTTCTTGACTATGGGTAGATAATGGCAGAGAGGATATGGAGGATGAGGACTTTACTCAATCACATGCATGCACATGCAACATGCACAGACATTTATACACACCCCAGACAGCACATATACCACCTGCTTGAACAGTTTGAGTGCTTGAAACATGTACTCTGTCTTTGGTCTCCAGGTAGTAATGTCTCATGTAGCTCATAGGACCAAGAAGGAAACATGGAAAACACAAGAAACCACAAAGATCCAATAAAAATGTGTTTACTTCTGTCTTTTAACCCTAAGAGATGACAGACCTCCTCATCTATGATCCTTATGGGACCCTTTCAATTTGAGATATTATACAATTCCATGATGCTGTGATCTATACATACCTAATAATACCTAATAATACCTAATAATTTATCTAAAATCTGAGTACTATTTCAAAAAATTTGATTTTTATTTGTATAGAAAAATATCTTTTATGCTTTTCGTATTGGAAAAATACAACACCCAGCCCATTCCCTTGGTAGATCTGATTCCTGTGTCAGTCTTTGTCTCAGCTGCCAGAATTGTGGTGGGAAAGGATAATAGACTTTCACTCAGGCTGGGCTGACTAAAAGGCATTTTATCTAGATGAGTGCAATTACAGCTTTATTTTAAACTCCCTCCTGATCCCATGTCTGAATGCTGTTGTATTTGGCTTGGTTATGCGGACTCTTATGGCAAATATTAACATTCAAAGAGCTGGCTTGTCAGAGAATTTAGGCATTTTCCTAATTTTAGGAAGTGACTTCAGTGGGGCATCTCTAGTTAGACCTGTGTGTAAGTATCAGGCTGAATCAGAGCCAAGGAGTTTGTGAGTGTAATTCTTAACTCTTTTCTATGTCTGCCCAAACCTGTCCTGCTGAGTTCAAAGACAGATTACACATTCCTTATCTTCTGTAAATTCCTTTAGGTCACCTTATTCCTCAAAGTTTATCACAAGTTCTTTTTGGTTTTTAAGACTAGTTGTTGGCAAAGACATTCTTCCTGAAGAGGCATCCTTGGACACACCAGCAGTGTACTTTTTCAAAATGATGGCTGATTTTAATAAGTAAGCAATAAAATATATCTGTACGTTTACAGAATCATGTAATTTATCCAGCTGGAAGGGACCCATTATGAAATACATTTTAATATATTTGAAATATGAAATATGATATCACCTATTTAATATAAGTAAATAAATAATGTAGTATTATAAAATCATCAGGAACCTTGCAACCAAGTGATGTTGAAGAGATGCAAGTAGCAATCAGCTCTCCCAGGTCACATCTCAATGATTAGATTTTTAAGTTAAAAAATGGATTGGTGTGTAGAGTATTTCCTGAGCATAGCAGGTTTTCTGAGAGAAGAGGGACTAGGAAGCAAAGAGTGCCCTCTCTTTAACACTTGCCATCTCAAAATACACTGAGGGGGATAAGGTTACTTATCTTTTTGAGGTGTTTTTTTCCAAATTTCAGCCCCTATCCTACAGCACAGATAACACATTTCCAAATTAATTAATTAACTGACATTATTGGCTCTGTACCTGACTTTTTTGGTTCAGCGTTCTTGGCCTTTTTTTCAACCATCATCATCTGGTTTAGAAATCCACTTTCTGGTTTCTAATTTTGCCTCCTCTGCTTTCTGGTGTTGCTGCATCTGGAAAAAGCACAGGGAGAGGTTGTGAAGGGTGAGCAGCCAGTGCTATATTTCTACTTGGCAGAAGCTACAACTCCTCCTGCCTTGGGCTGTTCTGATGGCAGAAGGCAACAGTGCATGAGGAGCATTTAGCACAGTCTTGACCCTGCTAGCAAGGTGTAAATCAATTAGCTGTTGAGCTAGCAGCCTAAGGCTGTAGAATGAGGGAGAAGAAAATTATGGCTACCCTGATTTGGATTTTAGCCTGCTGTTTTGTTTTGATTTCTTTGGGGGGGAGGGAGGCTTCTTCATTATTTGCTTGTTTGTTGGTTGGTTGGTTTGGTTTTGGTTTGGCTTGGTTTGGGTTTTGATTGTTGATACGTTTTTGTTTACCCCACAGGGAAAGCTCTCCTGGGCAGCTAGCTATCAATTTTCAGTCCTAGTTAATAGTATCAATGCATCTGATACATAAGTGTTTTCAAATGAGAGGCTAATTCTGCACAGCACCAAATTCCTTCAGCTGCCAGCAATTAAGATGGGTAGTTCAACACCTCAGAGGTCTTATTTTATGAAAGTATGAGTTATCTCATCTGCACAGATTAATTAAGATCCACTGAGGATAAAGTTCTGAACACTCTCACTTTTCAAAGTACTCCCTATGCTGAGTAATGACTATTTTCCTGGGTAAACTTTGCCAAGACTGGGAACTTAATAAAGAGTTTAGGGTTCTAAAAGGCAGCATTTACTCATATGAATTATGCCATTTTACAGCAAAAGTTTCAGACTGCTCACATGAGTAAGAATTGCAGTTCATCCATCATTAGGAAAGTCATCAATAAATAAATGTTAAAATAAAACTACATGGCCATATCCTCAATACTGCAAAGAGGACCATTCTAAAGTGTACTAATAATTTAGCCTGCCAATAAATGTTCTTAATGAAGCCCTTCAGACTAGTGTTGGAATAATTTTGCTTGACACGAATGGAAAAATTGTGCATATTAACCTGATGGGGGGGTCACTTGAGGCAATGTGCTTGCATGTGTGTTTGAGAGGCTCTTCATGTAAAACAGAAATATTCAGTAACAGAAAAATACAAATATCACTTACAACATAAAAAAATCAAATAAGGAAAGATATTTAAAAGATTTGTGATTATGATCATCTTATGGTTTTTCCACATTTCTTTTGTGTGAAGAGTGCTGTGTGTTGAAGAGCAGAGAGTCTGTATGTGATTAAATTTAAAATGCTTTTGTATTTAATGCCCAAGTATATTGTGAAACATATTCAAATGCAAAGCAAAATGCTCATTACTTTCCTCTTGCCCTTAAATTTTGAAATTATATTGCCATTAATCATACAAGGGCAATTTTTCTACTCCACACAAGAATTTTGTGCAAGAAACTTGCCAAGACAAGATGGCTTTTTGTTATCTTTAGCATGACCTTATAAACCAGATTGTAAAACGTTTAGAGATTTGTCTATAGAAAACCGTGAAGCCTCTGCTCCTACTAATTTCAGCTTTGCCTGCCAGGCCTCCCACCCATCAAGACTGCAATTGCTGCAAACTTTTCTTCAGGATATAATTGAAAATTACTTCACAAGTTGTTTTCTTCACCTGCATAAAGATTTCCTGCTTCTCTTCCTTCTGTGTTCCTGCTCTTAGACACCAAGGAAACTGTGACAAGTGCCACATTTCTGAAAGAAAGAGAAGTCCAATTCCTGCCTCCGTTGTTAAATGCGATGGGTTTTATAACACAAGCAAGGATGGTGAAATGCTGCAAGTCCATGGGTAGATTGCTCCCTCTCCTGACAGCCTTTCATATTGCAGAACAGTTTTTTAACCAGCTAAAATTGAGGCCTATTTAATACATCCGGTTTACTATTTATTATGATTTTTGATCACGTCTTATTAAAAATTCATAAAACTTGAAAAAAAAATTTCATAGTAGTATCTGATCTCTATTACTGCACTTTAGTGGCTACAATAAGGAAAAGTGCATTACTAAACAAATCTACTAAACACATCTGATGGTATTTCTCAAGGCCTGCCTACAACCAAACCTGCCATTTTTTGTGGAGAAGGTTCTGAAGCAGGCATGCAAGATTTTTTTACCTGCTCCTACAGAAGAGAAGAAAGGAAGATTCTCTAGGGTCTACAGATACAGGAATATCACTTTACGAGGACGTCTATTATGTGCTCCATTTCATCGTTTCAATCAACCCAAGGTCATACTTGGTTCTCAGACTTTGTTATGCCCTGTTTCTAATAAAATCTAAGGCTTCCCTTTGCCTTACATAAAATCTAAAACTAGTTAGAAACCACTGCAGAATTTCTAGTCAATAATGCACCAGTAGCAAAAAAAGACAAACAGTATTTTCAAGGTAAACACATTTTAGTATGAAGCTCAAAATACACAATTTTCTTTGCCCTGAAAGCTGTAAAGCTAGAGGTAAAAGCCATCTATAGACAATTTTTAAGTTAATACTATGTGTGAGTGTTTGATTTATGAGGGTTTTGTTTGTTTTCTAAAGTTTAGAACAGATATTATTATCTGAAATCTTTTGCTTCTGATAGAGTGAGGCTAGATATTTTTTGGCTAGTCCTGAAAATAATTAAAATAATCCCAAAAGTCCCAACATAACCAAAAAAATATAAGATATCATGGGTCAGACTCATTCATTCATTTTGCCGCTTTAGAACCATGGGGCCTCTTTTCTTTATGTATTAAAAGCTGAGATCTTGTGGCAAATAATTGCTTTTCAAGTTTAAGAGCACAAAAAAAGAAATCTTTTAAGAAAGACAATAAATCCATGTTTTAGTGTTAGCTGAACATATAGAGGATGTCTGTGCCACTCAAAGTCATAGACACTAGCAAAGAAGGAAAAAGGTGATCATCTTCTCTCTGGAGAGGGGTTTCAGGCAGAGGATGCCCTCGAAGGGAGCTTGTGACAAATTGGGTCTGGTGGGTCAGGCTGGAGCCAGGAGTCCCATCTGTGTGAGGTGGTGTGAACAGCACTGCTGGGGAAAGGCAGAGGCAGATGGACACACACCCAAAAGCACCTTCTACTGCCAGAACCTGATGCTGATAACTGGCTGAGCACCACGCTGACCCCCAAGGTCAGGGGGAAATGTCTGCTAATGTTAATGGAGGAATGTTTTGTGAGAAAGGAATATTTAATATATTTTTCCTTACAGTTAAATACATACTGAGGAGACCATTTCCTATTTTGAGTTTGGTCATCACAATTTCTGTGGCAGTTCAGTTGTCCTGGGTGTATAAGAATGGCTCACATGTACATGCAAACCTCTGAGTTTAGAAACGATCTCACCTGAATAAGGCAGTCACTTGCATTTAAAATACGCAACAAAATTATGTTAAAAAAAAAAAAGTATTTAATTGCCATTCAGAAATTTGATTAATATTTTACTCCCAAGAAAATAAAGCACCTAAAGAAATGGTACAGATTTCATGATACTTTATGAGAATTGGGAGAAACTGAGAAAATTTTTTTCAAAACCTCTTAAATGAGTCATCCATCCTTGATTACAGATCAGACACTGTGGCCAGTTCCATTGTAGATCAGAAAGTGTTTGAAGATAGGGATTCGAAGATGAGCAAAAACCTGTTGGAAGATGTAAATTTGTCTCTGTGGAAGGATCTATCAAGATGCATATATCTCTCCAGACAGAATGAAAGACATCATGATGGAAATCAAAAGGGAAAGAAACCAGGAGGTGGTCACACCAAACAGGCTAACAGGAAAGAAAACTTGAACAGGAAAGGCTACAGAAAAGGACGTAGAACAAATTAGAGGGAGAAAGATATCGCAAAGCCACAGATTATTATGAGATAACAACACAAGGAAAACCTGATATCCAGCAACTTACATTCACAGCAACATCTGAGAAATGCTTGTCAGAAAATAGAGATTCTGAGTGACTCACTGAAAATCCATGGTTAGTTACCCATGATTTCTGTAAGTACATAAAAGTTCCAATACTCGGTAATTTTCTGTCAAAAAAAGAAAAAATAGCCTAGAAAGATAAGGAATTGCACACAGCTATCGGACACGTAGAACTACTGTAATACCAAGTTCTATTACAACTTGTTGAAGGTCTCCTTATGAAAACTAAACACCACAAGACGAAATGTTCACAAGTAAACAGATTCTTGTTGTGATTAAAACTGTTTTTTGTAATGCAACTCTTGTTTCCAGGGTATCATAGGCAACAATACAAACATTGCAGAACTGAAACTTAAGTTCACACAATAGTGGCACTTTTTGCCAGGAGCTAAGAGAGCTCAAATGCCATGGGCTTCTATGGAAACTATGAGCATCATCTCAATAAAAAAACCCAAAAATCCCAGCATCTTGTGCCTCAGTTTCCACTCTGCTGGGAAAGGTTTTGCTCAAGGGAAATATTTGAATTTGATATAAAATGTCTAGCAAGTGCATCACTGTTAAGAACTTTTAGAACTAGATGAAATGTTAAAAACAAAGGAATTTCTGATAAACGTGTCTTTTTTTTAAATGCCTTAATCTATTTTCTGTTAGACAGTTGGGATAAGATTGATTTTGGTTATGTGGTTTTAAGGGTTTTTTTCTTTCATTCTCATGGGTCCTCCGAGTCAAAACCAAAGCCAGACTTGTTGTCTTTTATAATTAGATTGAAATAGATTAAGATAAATATTTACTTTGTGCAGGTTGCTTTAAATAATTGGCATAAAAGTGATCAGAGGTAGTCTTTGAAGTTCATACCACTTCAGAGGAAGTGATGAAATTTCACTCTGGTATTGGTACTAAAGGTTCCCTGGGCAGACTGGCAATAGCTTAATAGCATTAAGACACTGAGCACTAGAAAGCAGGAGGATCAAGACACATTTAAATGAAAATTTAACATCTGGTGGACACAGTAAAATCTCTGCCACTAGGTTTGTAATGTAAAAATGCATTTAGGATGTCTTTCTTACAAGTTTTTGGAAAAGAAATTTGATGACTTTTCTCTTTTCCTTCCTTCCTTCGTTCTTTCCTTCCTTCCTTCCTTCCTTTCTTCCTTCCATGGAAAACATTGCTGCAAATATTATCACATCTGTAACTGGTGCTGCATAAAAATAGACAGTTTCCTGTTTAAAGACTTGATTTGTTCTGTGTGTGTAGACATTTAGAAAACCATATCAGCATCTGCATGAAATACAGTAGAAAATTTATCAGAATTGTCTCAAATGTTCCTTTATATCACACCTGGACTAAATGTGAAAAATTTCAAAATCAGTGAGTGTCACTCAAGAAAAAGAACTAAATTATTTCTCAATTTTATTTGTTTAATGAACAATTAGTTGCTTTTGTGGTTTAAATAAACAACAATTTGAGCTTTGTGTGGTTTATTTGTGCTCCTGTGCCATGCTGAATTTCCCATTCTTGATTTCTGGATTGTTGTTCAAAGCTCTTTCAGACACAGTCTGGAGCAGCTCCTGATCTTCTAGTCTCAAATAGCTTCTTTTACTTCTGAGTACATATTGCATGTCACTGCAGTGAGATCCACAGCAGAGCACCTGCCTACTGCTACTGTGCGTGAGCCAGATCTGTCCCACGCTGCTGTCAGCAATCCAAAGCTTGGTACTGACCACTCTCACTCCTAGCCCTCAGCACATAAGTACCATTCATGAAGATGAAGAAGTAGCCACTGTATCAGGAAATCTTTATGGTACCTGTCCCAGTTCCACTCCCTGGTGGTTTTCCAGCATTCTTTTTCTTTTTTTTTCCTTCATTGCAAACTGGCTGTGCCATTTCTTCACATGCTCAAACCCAAACAACTCTCCTCGTCCTCATCTAACATCCAAACCAAGTGTCATTGGAATTCATCCTCACTCTTACACTTGGAGAAACGTCAGTACTTTCTTCTCAATTAAATTTTGTTACATTTCTGAGTAAGAAACCTGCAATCACTGAAAATAAACAGCAGCATTTACTCTAAATAATTCCTTATCCACAAATGAAAAGGCTCCAGTGGACTTCTTTAATGGTAAAATTGAGCACATATGAAGAGTATATGATATATAAATTAAAAACTTGCTGTAGGTTCAAAAATCTCATGGAACAAAAGTTCTAGACTTTGAAAAACAAGAAAAATCCATTTTGGAGAGAATTCTATATTCTCTGCTGGTAGCTTTCTGTCGCTGTTCTCCCCATGGACGAGTAGCGAAACGACACGAAGTCCAGGCTCAACAATATATGGAAGCGATTTAATGATCTCTTAGAAGGCTTTTATATGTTAGTTCACAAAAGTGTATTAAATGGCATAAGGTAATTGGTTTTTTGTCACCCACCCCCTAAGGGGATTGGTCAAGTTCTAAGACACTCATCTCTGAATGTTTTTCTAGTTAGAACCATAACAATGGTCAAGTTCTAAGACACTCATCTCTGAATGTTTTTCTAGTTAGAACCATAACAATTCTGCAAAACAACCTGCAGGTGCAAGGAGTTTACAAAACTGTAACATTGTTTGAGTTACATGCATGGGAAAGACAGAGCTCTCACAAAATGCTGCAGAGAGCTGGAGAATTTGTCTGCTAAAGCTTTTTCAGCATCCACAGCTCTCCTTTCTTATTCTGTCTATTTAATCTTCTTACAAACAGGGTCTTGATGTAGGTGCAAACTATGTTCATTCTCATGCTATTGTTTGTATGTTTTTCCTTGAACAGATGATCATAATATAGCCAAACCTGCCTACCTAGTTCCTGTGTGACCAGCAGTTTCTCATTACTTATTTTATTGATTGACTTTACTGTATGAAATTATTCTTTGCTTTGTTTCTGTCTTGGGTTAAAGTAAGTTATTGTGAAGCGAGAACTATTTTCAGCAAAAACATGTAGTATTTTAACAGCGTAGACATTGCAGTGCAGACAAATGATAAGGAAGGGGTCTGCCCTATAAAGAAAAATCTGATCCCTTGAGAACTCAGTTTACCCTTTTAGGCTCAAACTAAAAAGTGCTTAGATTTCATTCTGATGAGCCACAGAAACTGCTCTTTGCAAAGGGTAGAAAAGTTATGGGCCTGTAAAATAATTATTTGCAGGCTCTTTTTAACTTCCCTGTTAATGCAGTTGTCTATTCTTCCCTGCTCCATTAAAGCAGATGACTGAAGTGCGAATGTAGCTGAATCCTGAAAAATCACAACAGTCATAAAAAGGATAGATATGAATCAGCTGTTGACTCTCACTTCCTGGATAAGATCTGAGGAAGGAGGAGCAGTAAATGAAGCCATCTAGCTGGAGCTGCTTGTATGGAGAAATGCATGTACATTAACTTTACTGAGCTCTTAACGTAGATTTGTGACTTCTGTGCTTCAACATCCAGGTTATCCATACCTGAGGTAGCTATTTAACATTGTCTACATCTGTTGTAGAGTAGATATGGCTTAAGAATCAATTTTTGTTTCCCTACATCAGTTAAAAAATAGTTACGCCTATCACAAAACCAACAGAAAATACATATGTGTAAAGTGAATGTTATCTTTCCTTACAGAGGGGGGCTTATGGACATAAGCCCTCGTTTCTTCATGTAGCCACTAGATTTTATTTCATAAGGGGAGTATGCTGCCAGCCTTACCTACTCCATCAATATGATATTTATCATGATCTAGAACATCCAGATGCAGTCCTAAATTGGTATGTAAAGATTTAATTAACTAGGTAGTCCAACAAAGAGGAAGACTAAGCATATACATGGCAGTTCTGTGCTTTCCTTCTTAAAAGACAGAGTATAAAACATCCCAAAATGCCTCTGAGCCATTTACTCAATCCAGAAGAAATTTTGTAGGAAGCAAAAGGAAACCTACCTTGAGAAACTGCTGGTCCTGTTCCAGCCACCAACACATGTAAATAGAAATAACCTCACTGTCAGGAGAACACAGGCAGTGAGGCTGTTATGCTTAATCCTTTTGAATAAGCTATTTAAAGAGGGCCAAAGTATCGTAAAAACAATTAGGGGCTGTTTAGCCCTTGGTTAGTGAAATCTTTGGATCTGTGGGTTTTGCTGTAATGGGAGAGGAGGAAGTGGCCCTCTCTACCACCAAAGACTGCTAGCTTCTCTTCTGGATGCAAAGAACCGTTTTTTAAAATATATTTTCCAAATATGAATATTGTCTGAGAAAAACATTTTCAGAAGTTTTCTTTGGGTATTTTGAAATTGCATGAGCCAAAAAAAATAGTTATTTTGGAATTACGTTTTCTGTTCAACAGTGTAGATGCATGTACGAATTTGATGGTTCTGAAGGTGCGCATTTCTGCTGGGAGTGCATCTGTTGGCTCCAGATTGATGTGTGGAGATGAGGTACTGGTTTCCCACAAATACACCATGAGAAAGAAGCCTTTTACTTTTTTTGCATGAAAGACAGCCTGAATGTATGAGTTTATTATTCAGTGCACAGGACTCAATGCCTCTTGTTTCTGTCTAGGCTTTAAGAGCTGCAAGTTCTGTCACTAGGAGTGCTCTAGCCTGGTGAACAACTGATGCACATTCTTTGCAAGTACCGTGGTCCCTGTGCAGTCCTGTCTGCTGGATGCCAGGGTGGTGGGATGTTCTCCATCTTGTAGCAGAGTGAGCTGTCCCAAAAGCCCTCCTGGCAGGCTGCGGTAAATTATCAGACCTGCTACAGAGTTGCCTTCAGTCAGTGAAGAATTTGATAAGGCTTCTTGAGAACATGAGCCGAGGCACTTGCTAATCTTGCACTAGGCTGGAGCGAGGCTTAACAACTGAATGATGCCTGCGGTGAGGGAAAAGTCTCACAGTCAAGACCCTCATTAAGCCCTATTTGCATATTAACTTTCATACTCCTAAGAATGCAAATGAAGAGAAAAGAGAACATGCCTTACATGTACGATGACAGTCACCAAACCCCACCTGTAACATGCAGTTGTTCCATCCCTTTGCAAAGGGACAGAAGTTATTGTATAAGAAGTGGGTTTTAGGGGAAAAACAAAGAAAAGCTTAATTTATGTTATCTTTTTGACAGCCATACTATGCAAATACAATGTAAATGGGTTGTCTATCTACTTGTCAACCAGTCGTATTCAACCCTATTTCTTTTTCCTTTATAAGTCTGAAAATGAAAAAGATATTTGAAAAAATATGTGAAAGAATCACATTAAATTGCTTAAATTTTTAGGCCAGGAAATGCTGAAAATTTTCATTTAAAATTCTGAAAAAAAAACTTCTTGCCTTTTGGTTTGCTTCCAAAACAGATGAAAGTACCTCGAAGTACTTCACAGTTTTCCTCCTTGACCTGGGGAGTACTTGAGTGACTCAATGACTCCTTCAATTCTTCTCAGGAATGTTTAGGCATCTACTAGATGGGTTTACTAAAAATAATGTTCAGAAATCTTCACTAAAATTTTTCTTAGAAAATGTGGGAATGCTGAATAGGATGTTGCTTTTCCCAGAAGTCTTTCCATTACCTCATTTCACCACATTATTTTGCTGTCTTCTACTGGTGCCAATTGGATTGACCTATCTTAAAAGGCAGGCTTAATTATTGTTTAACTGCAAAGAAATGTTTTAACAAAAAAAAGAAGAATATTTTAATGCTCACAATGTTTTACTTTTGAGGGGTGGGGGTGTGGGTGGGTGTATTCTTCTGTAATATTTATGGAGTTGTCATTAGTCAGGAAATTATTTTATAGCAGATAATCCCTTTAATGAATCTATTAGAGTAAGGATTAAACATAGATAGTTAAGATATAATGGGGATAAACTTAAGCTCTGTTATTCAGCTTTTCTGTCAGGAATATAGTTTCTTCACTACTTTAGGCACAATACTCAAATCAAGGCAGAGTCAGTGTGAACCCCACAAAATACTACGAGAATAAACTTTTGAAACTGACATCAAAATGCAGCAGAACTCAAGGGAAAGACAATATGTGTATTTCTGTACTTAACATCTCCCACCTTCATCAAGTAATTTACTGACAACTCAAGTCTAGGGAAACCTGGAGTTGGGGTAAACGCTGAAATAGAATGTAACTGTTTGCTGAGCTAAATTTAGGAGGCACTCAATTTCCATGAGTTGAGAGTCATGCACCAGATGTCAGTATTGTTCCCACTTGATATTTATAGGTGAAGAATATCTAAATCTATTTTTCCTAGATAAGAAGTGATTTAGGTAGAATACTCACAAAACTAGAGTTGCAAGATAGATAGAATAAAATAAAAGGAACTTAAACATTTATTACTGTTATTTTGAGGGAAGGATGAATATGACTTCTGCAAGACTCAAGGATACCTAACCTAATGGAGGAGTAAATATAAATATGTCTATAAATATTTTCATAATTCTATACTTCAGAAAGAAAACAGAAATGGGATGTACTGTGTCTGCTCTGAGGGAAGTCTGTGAAAAACAGGAAGTTTGTGTTTGGTTTTTAGAAAGCTTTTCTTTTAAGCAATGCAATAAAAACCTAAATAAATAAGCATGTAAATAAACCCCACTGCTTTTATTGTGTTTTCTTTCTTTGATCTCTTTGTAAATGGGAAAACCCCGTGTTGCCTGTCTTAACAAGAAGAGAGACTATTCAAGGAAGTCCCACTTTCCCATTCTCCTGGGGTTCCTTCAGCTGACCTTTTTCTTGACTTACTAATATAACAATTTTGGATGTAAGTTTTTCCCCTTGCATTTCCTACAAGATCATTACAGCTTGGAGGGGTCGGTGGTCCCACTTTGTAGAGAGTTCATCTTCTCTCATGGATGAAGTTGATAGAGAATCACTAATATGAAGTTACTTTGCTCACCAGCTTTCTTTCATTTCCAAGAACACTCAATACACTTTATGCCCAATAGATGGCAGCGAAGCACTGAAAAATCCACCAGATTTGTTTACGATTTTATTTTTAAATGTCTTCTGCAGTGAAAATAACCAGCTACAGCCTAATGCTCCTCCTGAAGACCAGGCGGAATTTACAATTCCCTCTACATTCTGAGCTGATGTTTCATAAGAATCTGAAATTTTCGTATGCATCATAATCCAGACTTTGCTTTCTGATGCTTTTTTGTGACGGTTTCTGCTTCTGTTCCTCCTTTCTTAACTCTTAAAATGCTTTCTTAAGGTTCACAAAATTCTGTGCCTCTTTTCTCATTAGATGTCAATCATTGTTGACAAGGTGATGATAAATTCCAGTGCTTATCTCTTCGTTAAAATAGCATCACTGCCTTCAGGATAGTGGGCAATTGAACCTGCTAAGTGTATGCAGAAGATCTTTCTGTGTTCACACTTCTGAGAAATATAGAATATTTTACTGAATTACTTGAAGTTTTTGTATCAACTACATACAAAGAGTAGGCTTTGCAGCAATCCAGAGAAGGAGTTGTGTTTGGAGTTTAGAGGAGGAAAGTTGTTTTCCACTGTATGCAATATTCCAAGATTCATTAGGTAGCAGTAGGATTTTTCAGAAAATCTTAGAGCAAATATTTCACATGTCATTGACTGATTGTTCCTAAGAGCCTTGCTGCCTTTTCACCATGAGGCTTTAAGCTAAAACCAATAATTAATTTGCACTTCAGAAAAATGTGAGCTACAAAAAATGGTGATGTCCTATTTTACAACTGTGATTTCAGTCTAGCAAGATCTTCAAAGAAAAGTGCCTGCAAAGCAATATTTGCTATTTAAGAACTATCTGAGAGGACAGAAGGTGTGAATTATTTACAGAAGGATGCACATAACATCTGATAGTCATAAAAATTACACACCCACTTTATAAACATGATTTATGCTTCAAAACACATATCTTCCGCTCCCCTCCCCTTCTGTGGAACAAATGCTTCCTTAATAAAGAATTTGTATTTATAATTCAATTTACTAAGAGAGTTGCTTTATAGCTTCTTGCAAAAGTATGCAACTTCTTCTCTAAAGTTTTGAGATTTTGTCCTCACTTTTTCAGGTGGTTGGCCAACTTTATAAGATGATGTACATACACAAAAGAGATCTTGACAAGACCAGTATGAGACAGAAAAAGAAGCAAAGGGAAGATAGTACGAAAAATAACAATGGAAGGTTCCTAAACAATTATTTTACCTGTCAGATGATGAAATTCTTTGCAAGAGAAGATTTCTACCCAGCCAATTTCACTGGTTGACCTCTGTTGTTCCCATAAGGACTAAATTTAGCATCTGTCTTGGGATTTGACTGCTTCAAAGCAAACTGTACGCAAAGATGTTGGGGGGTTGTCACTGGTGGTAGGTTTCATTGCTGCCTTTCTAGCAGTAAAAGCCCAAAATACAGGCCTGCCATTTTGTGCTCCCTGCAGTGAAGCAGCTATTCCACACAGTCCATAAAGGGTGCAGTTTGCAAAAGAGATTCAACTTTTCTGCTTTGGTAGTAGAAAATTAATAAAATGGACCATGTTTTTTGGGTTGGTTTTTTTCACCATCAGTTACTACGCAGTAATTTTTTCCTAACTTCAATATTCATATCATTTTGGCTCACACCTCTTTCCTGTAACAACATTGTAATAGCTCAGTGGTTTGGATGGAGATGATACGTCTTTGAATGTCATGTCAAAAATCAGCCTAAATAGTTCAAAGAACTGTTTTGGCATTGGATCAAAATTAACTCAAAAAAAAAGAAGTAAGCTTGTATTTATACAGTAAACTGTGCTAAACAATGTAATTGTGGTTCATCATGTCCACTTGAATAAACTTGAAAGGTTTCACTATTTTTAATGCCATTGTAAAAATGTACCAAAAGTGAAAAACTGAATACTGTGTATTTTCTATTGAACCACAAAAGAAGTCTAAGTCCAGATAATGCTAAGGGTCTCATTTGAAAACCACAAACTCCTGGGAATTTAGAGTTAAGACTAAAAATACAATCTTCACTTATTTTGTTGCATTTAGGTACTGAAGAGGTGGAACTACCTAGGCAGAACGGGGTTAGTTAAGGATCCTAAACAGAGTTTGAAAATATCCACAGACGCAGCATTATATGTCGCCAGTCCCATTTACGGATACTGCTATATTAATGACACAATATTTGTTTTAGAGGCCACCAAATATCTTTGCCAGATTAAACATTTGTAATCTGGATCCAACTTTAATATACTCTTTCAAATGGGAAAGCCACAAACAGCTATAGGCAACATCAACACAGTCTCCCTCAATCTGTTAATTTGTCAGAATTACAGACAAGGTAGAGCCAATAATAATAAGCACCTTCCATGAGGACATTAATTAGAATGTTAAAATAATGGGACTCCTTGCTATAAACAAATCTGAGTTTAGTGTGTTGGAAGAGAAATCCTACGCTATTTCAACAAAAGATTGGCAGTAAACAGATCAGTCCAGAGAAACGAGAGCAGTGTAAAAACTTCCTTCCCTCTTTTTATCCAAAGATGCTCATGATCTGCAGCTTTTGAATACACCTGACCATCTTCTCTTTTTGTGACTTGGTCCTTGCTTACCATTTTAGGCATGTCTGCACAGTATTTCTGCTCACTTAAGCATAGAATATAACTCTCTTAGAAATGTCCACTTCACCTCCTTAGGTGGAACTAAAGGGATTATCCTATATTTTCTCTTCAGCCACTGGATTTGCTTTTTCAATTCCATGGGCTTTTGGTGACATGGAAATAAGGCAAATGGAGAAGAAAGAGGAAAAACAGTATGAAATACAACATTAATCTGTAGCAACTTCAGCAGTGGAGACATTTTTCTGGACAAGGGCTGTGTTCTGGACTAGTGGACTAGATTAGTGACACAAATACGGGACACCTGGCCATGATACTGATCTCAATGGTAATACAACTCATTTTCTGTGAAACTCTTCCTTATTCCCTCCCCTCCAGTTCTGGCATTTCTGTCCTCTGCTCTTAAAGAGGAATTCTTCTGCAAAGGCAAAACATTTTCAGTGAAAAATGGTCTTTGTAATGAAAGGTTAATTGTTGAAAGGTTTCATCAGTTTTAAGGTTGAAAAATGGCTAGGCATTTGGGCTCTATGCATATTACGGCTAAAGCGTCTATGTGGCAGTATAGCAATTCTGTATGTGTCTGGTACCTGCATCACCAGGTGTAAATATTCAAAAGCCACTGGGACAACCCTTTCACAAAAGGCAAAGAGCAAACTAACAGCAGATAATATGCTGCTATTTTCCATAAAAATTTGCACTGAGATTGCATAGAAATAAGAGAGAAGCTCAATCTGTAAGAGGTATTTGCTTTCAGTCTGCTTACCCAATATACTATAGCCCAAAATGGAGTCACTGTAAAGTTTTGATTGCTATTTTGTCTTTTTTGTTTATCTCTGCATTGCCTGATGAATGGGTTTTGCATGGCCTGGTTTTTTGTAGCGGGGAGGCTGCAGGGGTGGCTTCTCTGAGAGGCTGCTAGAAGCTTCTTCCATGTCCAGCAGAGCCAATCCCTGGTGGCCCCAAAGACGGACATGCCGCTGGCCAAGGCAATAAAATCAAATCAAAAAGTTGGTGTGCAGAGAAGAGCACACCAGGTGCTCTGGTTCTCTGGTGGTCAGAGAAGAGCGGAGTGAGAACATGTGAGAGGAACAGCTCTGCAGACACCAAGGTCAGTGAAGGATGGGGTGGAGCTGCTCCAGGCACCAGAGCTGAGATTCCTCTGCAGCCCGTGGTGCAGACCATGGTGAAGCAGCTGTGTCCCTGCAGCCCATGGGGGTCCATGGGGATGCAGAGATCCACCTGCAGCCTGTGCAGGAGCCCCACACCAGAGCAGGTGGGTGCCTGAGAGGAGGCTGTGACCCTGTGGGAGACCTGTGGAGAGAGGGGCCCTGTTCCCATGCAAGAGCAGCCTGTCCTTGAAGGACTGCACCCCCTGGAAGAGTGACCCATGCTGCAGGAGTCTGGGGAGGACTGTTGCCCATGGGATGGACTCACATTGCAGCAGGTCACAGGGAGCTGTTGCTCATGAGATGGATTCACATTGGAGAAGTCCATGGGGAAATGTGGCCTGTGGGAGGGACCCCACGGTGCAGCAGTGGAAGGACTCCTCTCCCTGAGCAGCAGGAGAAGTCATGAGTGATGAACTGACCATAAACCTCATTCCCTGTGTCCTTGTTCTGCTGGTGTAGGAGGCAGAGCTGAAAGGAGGGAGGGGTGGNCCCAAAGACGGACATGCCGCTGGCCAAGGCAATAAAATCAAATCAAAAAGTTGGTGTGCAGAGAAGAGCACACCAGGTGCTCTGGTTCTCTGGTGGTCAGAGAAGAGCGGAGTGAGAACATGTGAGAGGAACAGCTCTGCAGACACCAAGGTCAGTGAAGGACGGGGTGGAGCTGCTCCAGGCACCAGAGCTGAGATTCCTCTGCAGCCCGTGGTGCAGACCATGGTGAAGCAGCTGTGTCCCTGCAGCCCATGGGGGTCCATGGGGATGCAGAGATCCACCTGCAGCCTGTGCAGGAGCCCCACACCAGAGCAGGTGGGTGCCTGAGAGGAGGCTGTGACCCTGTGGGAGACCTGTGGAGAGAGGGGCCCTGTTCCCATGCAAGAGCAGCCTGTCCTTGAAGGACTGCACCCCCTGGAAGAGTGACCCATGCTGCAGGAGTCTGGGGAGGACTGTTGCCCATGGGATGGACTCACATTGCAGCAGGTCACAGGGAGCTGTTGCTCATGAGATGGATTCACATTGGAGAAGTCCATGGGGAAATGTGGCCTGTGGGAGGGACCCCACGGTGCAGCAGTGGAAGGACTCCTCTCCCTGAGCAGCAGGAGAAGTCATGAGTGATGAACTGACCATAAACCTCATTCCCTGTGTCCTTGTTCTGCTGGTGTAGGAGGCAGAGCTGAAAGGAGGGAGGGGTGGCAGAAAGGTGCTTTTTAAGGGCTTACTTTAATTCTCATTATCCTGCTCCGATTTTATTAGTAATAAATTCATTTCATATCTCTAAGTTGAACCAGTTTTGCCCGTTGGTATTTGATAAGCAATCTCTCCCAGTCCTTATCTCAACCCATGAACGCTTTGTTTTATTGTCTCTCCTTTCCCATTGCAGAGGGGAGTGAGTGAGCAGCTTGGGCGGGTGCCTGGCCTCAGGCCAGCATCAACACACACCACCTGACAATGCAGTCATTATTATTTTTAGACAGTACATATCGACAGTTAGGGACATGGTTTAGTGGTACACTTGGCAGGGCGGGGTTGACTGTCGCACCTGAGGATCTTAAGGGTCTTCTCCAACCTAAATGGTTCTGCGATCTTCATAATCCTGTCAGTCAGAGATGGCTAGAGAGAACAAAGGGGTGGGAGGTCGCAATGGATTAAGATGGTTGAACGGATGGATAAATAAACAGAAAATGGGTTGGAGAAGGGGCTGGTGGGACTGAATGCTAGGAAATAAAGATTGAAGTTTGACAAGTGCAGCATTTTTTAACATATTGAGAAAGAGTGAGGAAGAAAACAGGGAAAGAGGAAACCTACTTGCAGAGCACCACAAGAGAAGCATTAATTCTGCCTTATTTAGCCCACCTACAGAAATCTGTGGAAACTATATGTTGTAATGTCACACAAAATACCTGCAAGCATAGTGAAGCATTTTCCAATTTGTTTGGGAAAAAACTCCTGACGACCACAGTAATAGTTTGCCTGTCTCCAAATTAAGCAAAGCAATGCCCATATCTGCAAAATCAGAGTTTGGCTGCTCTGATTAAGAGCTTTGTGGTTGGGGCCCACATCTTACAGAGCAGGGTGCCCTGTATTGCATGGAGGTTTTAAATTATATTTACAGTGGTTAATTTTTTTCATGATTTGATGTTAAAATAAAATTGCAGTCCACTTCCTTATCTTTTAGACAGCATTAGATCCATAAATCCTCCCTTTTCTGCCTCACTCTGTAACGTGTATAAGGATGCCTGTGTTCTGTCAGTTCTCCAGAAGGCATTGAACACGCTCCAACACTGAACATGCTCCAAGCAGGGCAATTGAGTCCAGCAACTCAGAGCTGACATACCCAGATGTGGGGACACTGTGAGTGATGGTATAATTATTCGCCTCCGTTTTTAAACTACAGCTTCCTGAGCTGCTTCAGGCTGCATGATGAAGTGGAGCATCTGGAAGAGCTCAGGATAGGCAGGTGCCTGAACAATATCAATCTAAACACTAAGAGATGGGGGATAGCAGTTAAGAACATTCAGAAGTAAGAGTGGATTTAGACACATGCAGATGGAGAGACACAGGGCCTCCTAATACTGAAGAGAAATTTGCTTCCTTCCTTACTCCCTGGCCAGGGAGTCATGTACATTGGGTCAGATAGGAAATGATCAGCACAATAAGCAGCAACAAAACAACTGGGATAATTATGTGCATTCAAATATTAAAATGTGCAAATTCTAATAAGGTTCTTTTCCGTACAGGAGGCAGTGATGCTAAAATGATGGCTCCTGCCTAAAAGTCCAGCTTGTAAACAGAGGAGCTACAAACACAACTCCTTAATACTTCTTAAACCTTAAAATGAACAAAATTTCTTTAAAAATGAGCTTGTTCTATTTAAGACAATGTTAGAGGCCTGTTTGTGTTGTTTGCTAGAAAGCAGTTAAGTTTGGAAATAATCTTATGTGTGGAAGTCACTTAGTGGTGAACTCATTCAAACTGTTCAGATTTGTCTTTTTGGAGTTGAGACATGTTCTTATTGTGTATAATAGTCTGCAAGCACGCAGTCCAAAATATGTTGACACTGAAGTACTTGGGTTTTTTGTGTTGCTGCTCAGTTGTTTTACTGTGGTTACTGTATTAATAGATCCATACCATGTGCAATGTATGCACCTTGAAAGATCATAGCTGGAGGGAGTGACATTGAATTATAAAATTAGTTTTGAGTGCTGTTATTGGTATCTCTTCCAGAACATACATTTAAAGGAAGGTGCTCTTGGGAATCGTGGTAGATTGGGAAATAAATCAACTAGTTTATAGGTGTGCATCACATTTTTTCTGCTTTTTCAGGAGCTCAGATAGCCAATAGACTCGCAAAATCAAACTCTGTTAAAGTGCTTTGAGCTCCAACACATATATTTGCATCCAGTGGTTAAAATTGCATATTGGAAAGTATTTTTAGAAGAATCTCTAAGGAAAGAAGGTCCTCATATTCTGTCTTATTTCCTCATCCATGAAAGAAGCTGGTTAGTGTTCTCACATATGCCAGGCCATTTTTAACCAACATTTGTACATGTGCAGACAGCAATTACAGAGAGTTGCAGGACATCCAGAGACACATAAGAAAGCCTCGGCCTCTTCTGGTAAAGCAGAAATGGACTCCAACAAACAAATATTTATTCAGATCTGTGAGTCACAGATGCTTTAACTTCAGGTTACAGCTTCGTTTTCAAGCCTGCAAAGTTCATCTAGTTCATATTTGCCAACTGCAGCACTCTGCTGTGTGTGCTCTTTTGCTTTACTCCAAAAGCAGAAGCTCTATGACTTGATTCCATGTCTCTTTTAGGTAAAGATATAGAAATCACTTTTGTAGAGAATTTGATGATGTACATTTAAGAATGCAGTTAATTTGTCTAATATGCAATATGAGGAAAAAGAGGAAGATTTGGCCCGTTTGTTATTTTTGTGCCTGATCTGAATTTGACATATTCTTTCAGGGACTGATCCAATATCTACTGAAGGTAGTGGAAGGATTGTGTTCTTTTTTCCATAATAGATGCTCTCAAATTACTTTATTTATGATGTGCTAATGTAAAATATTTTTTCTTGTGTTCATCAACAAATGAGAAAATTACTATATATAGAAACACAATTCTTGAAATGTGACAAAATTTAAAATTCATAAACCCCATCTTTTCCAAGGCAATTTGTCAACACAATCTTCAAAAAATTAGTCACTTAAAATACTCAGATGGTTCAGAAGACATGACTGTGTTCACAGGGTATAATTTTTGGTGATGTGGTATGAGAGTTGCTGTCTACGGGGTGTAATGATCTGTGACCACAGACAAACTGACCCCAGGATCATCAGCCAGCCACAAACACAACACTGAGATTTAAATGTGGCTTCCAAAACCACAGACCTCCACCCGGTGAGCTAAAACAGCAACTCTACTAGATCAGCTAATAGAGGACTGATGAGCAAACACATGAGGAGATGCATCATGTTTTCACTGCAGCACATGTGTACTTCAGTGATCACATCATTAACAGGTACCAGAAGGTTAAGCAAAATGAAAGCTTCTCACACAGAGACAGAGGCTGTACAGAGGAAGATCTATATTTGACAGCAGCCTTGGGATATGCTTGGTCCCTTTTGAAATAGATGAGCATTCTTCCTGGCTAATGGTTCCTTTGGAGTCTTTTCTCAGCTCTGCCTAATTCATAATGGTTCAGTGTTTTCTGTCTCTGTAACTAGAGGTGGAGTACAGTGATAGAGCCAAGTAAACAGGAAAGCAATGGGTGTACTGTAGAAAACTGAAGATTCAAAAGGCAAAGCAGCAAGGCTGCTACACCCATGACTCTTATCTGAGGGAAGAAGAAAAAAAAAAAAACTAAAGAGGGAGAAAGGTTATAATTTTCAGTATGTCATACAACATTATCGGCTCCTCCCCTGACAGGTTTCCATAAGAGCATATTAAAACTGGAGAAAGCAAAATGCTTCATCTGGGTAGTGTTCATCAAGAGCCTTTGTCAGACTTCTCAACTCACTTCTGGAACTATTATAATCAAGTTACCCAAAGACAATATTTACAAATATTCAACATCAACCTTAAATATGAAGTGAGAAGGAAGGTGAAAAACAAATCCTCTTTGGTGGAAACTTTGAAAGACTAAAAGCAAATTATGCCATGATATTGCAGAAATGTGACTAGCCGGAATTTTGAAAATATGAAAAAATGTACTCACATTCTCCCTTGATATTTACATTAAAAGCTCTAATCCCAAAGGATTTGGAATGAGTCTGTTCATCTTGTTCAATTATCTCTGTGCTGAGTTTTGTTAAGAGACATCTGTGTTCCTTAGATACATTTTTTCAGAAAGCTTTCAAGGAATTTCAGTGAAAAACACATAAAATCAACAAGTAATAGCCAGATTTTCAATGGTATAAGATCAGAACTCTATTGATCTTGTCATTCTGGATCAGGTAGAACTACTGTTAAAAAAATAAAAATAACTCCAGTTGTTTTTTCTCCATTGATCCACTCATAACTCCACAGGCAGTCTTTTGACTGCCTGTTAAATTGTTATCTGACCATTAGATATTCAACGGCTACTTAAGCATCTAAGTTCTAGAAAAACTTTATTTCAAGTCAATTTTGGCAATTACAAACCTAGGACTACCAAAACTTCTCTTATTTGGAGCCTGTATTTCCATTGCTAATGTTGCTATGGTACCAAAACCCTTTTTACTGGGTATATACATGTCTGCCTGCAATCTGACAGCAGTAAACTTGAGTTCCTCTCTCATAGCTCAACTCCTTCAGGGCTCATAAAATGCACATTCCTCCACTTCTCCCAAAATACCATTTGATTTGGTAGATGATCATAGTTATCAACACTTGCCCAGTCCCCCCCCTCCCCACACATTCCCAAGCTAGCTGAAAGAGTAATTCCTGTTTTACTCAACAGGCCAGTCATAAAGGTGATTTTAGCATTTTTCATCCCTCCTTCACCAGAAGTTTCTTCCCAGTCCATAAACAGCCAGGCTGTGGTATATTCCAGGGTTATCTGTGTGTCACTATGGCAGAGCCTTGCACTGAATTCTTGCATTACCACAGCATCCTAGAGCTGAGGTTTTAATCGCCGTCCAGGCAGGGGCAGGGACTTGACTTTGAAGCCAGTCATCATGCACAAAACAAGGATACTGAGAAATGACACAGATATCTATTGCTAAAACCATATCCTGATCTGGTGTTTTGGAAAGGACCAATCTGTTCACATTATCCACACGGATTAAATATCAACCAGAAAAGTCTTGAGAATTTATAACTTTGCCTCCAGTTTATATTTAGAGTCAAGTAATTTATTCCAGTAATAATAATTTTTTTCTGGCTTATGGAGTTAAAAAAGGCTATTTTTGCTGATTTGAACCTTTATAAAAATAGTTGACTTATTAATTTATTTTGGATTTTGTTTTTGAATAAAAGTCTCTAAATCAATCACTGAAAAATATGCACTAATATTTTATATACATAGGGTAATATACTTAATGTGTGTATACTGTAACAAAATAATTCTCTAAAACATTAGACACAGGAGGAGCAAAGGCAGAATTATTTTTACATAGAAACATAAGTTTTCCTACTGAAATAGTTTGGGCCATACTTTGCTTCTAGGTTAACAGAGGAAATAACAACGAAAACATTCCTTTGGAAGTTTTGAATGATACCTGAGAAGTTCCAGGAATTTGCTATCAAATACATTCAGTATCTTCTGAAAGAAATTAGTAACATAGCTCTGAGATTAAAAGTCTTTCTCCCTCAGGAATGGTCACTGTCTGTTCTTAAAAAACTAATAATTGTGCTAAATTCTGCTTTTCCACCTGTTAAGCTATAAAAACATGACTATAAAAGTCTTCACTAATGTCTCTGTAATGAGACACAGTAGTTCAATGCCATGGAAGGTTTGATAACACTGATGATTTTGTGCCCCTACAGAAACATTTAGAGTTCTTTCAGTTGATGGAAGTTTTTTCCCCTTTAATGACCATCATGTTTATGATGTCCTTCTGCTAGCTCCAGGGAATGAAACAGCTACAGATTAATATTGTGTTCTCCAACAGAGGTGCTGGAGTAATATTAAAAGAAGCTGTCTCCTATTCAGCACTATAAATGAAGTTACATGGTGGAACTGCTGGGCCTTTTCCATATCTTGACTTCCTGGACTTCCCTTCAGTCTTGTGGTGAGGGTATAAGGCAATTGCCAAGGAGCTAACAATCTTGAATACAAGGGGAAGGGCCAGTAAGAAAAAAAAAAAAGGAAGTGTTGAATTAACACCTATTTAGCTTTTATAATAATTCTCAGACATAATTATACTGTCTGGTGATAGACATATGTGTCTCATTAACAGCATTATATATATTTATGTATGTTTTGGCAAGAGAGACTGAATCCTAGAATTTTTCATAATGACAACCTTGCTGTTGTTAACTTCACCCTACATTCTTGTGATGGCACTTCATTCCAATATTTTCATACTTTTTTCCTACAAATAACTTGGTTGGAAATACAAGACTGTTTTGAAACCAACTGCTATTTTCTGCTGAAAATAAACATCTCTTTGCATTTCTCAGTAGGAGACTTGCTTTGAACTTACTCATGGTTTTCAAACTATTCCTTCAGAGTGCCTCAGGTCCAAGCTTTCTCTGCCTGCAGCTTGATCCTCAAAAAATGGAGCACTTTACGAGCTACACCAAAAACATGCAGTTTCAGACTCCTACTGCAACCGCTATGGTACAGAGAATTTTCCCGACAAATCCACATGTGCTCAGATGCAATGACCTCTTGACAGAGCTGAGCTGATGCTAAAATGTCCCTATGATGCTCTTACAGTGATTTCCTAATTCTGTCCCTCGTGGCTTCAACAAGCCACTAATGTAACAAGCAACCATGAGAGAAAACATTCAGGATAAAGTTTAATGTAAAAACACTGATGTCAAAGCAAGAAATATCCATGCTTTCATTTTTTCGCAGAGGTCCTATAATTAGTCAGATGGAATGTGATGAGTAAGAATTTCATTTACTCTGCCTGCTTAAGGAATTGAGTTCTGGTTTGGACCCTGAGTAAGCTCTTCTGTTCCTTAATGTTCTAGGATGGGCTTTTTACCTCTTACGTTAGCATTTCTGGAGGACGTGGTTTAGCAGTAACATGGTAGTTTTGGGACAATAGTTAGATTTGATGACTTTAGACGTCTTTTCCAACCTTAAGTGATTCTATGATTCTTTTCTCAGTGGACATTTTGGTTCCTCACCCAGCACAAGCTGTTTGACACTCTCCGTGCACCTCCTCAACTGACTGAAACCAAGGCCATAAATTCTTCAGGCAGGACATTAAAAACTCTGCAGTGCCCCTAATCAATACAGCTCAGCTATTCCAGTGGGTTCTCAGTAAATGGGAGCACAGGGCCAAGAGTCCAAGGATGTGAAGTATTTCAGCAGCAATTCCCAAATTATGTGGGAAGAGAGAAGAGAAACAACCAGAAAACTCCATCCCATCTATCTGTGGCACACAGATAGGTCTAGTAGCAGGCAGCAGCAGCTGTTACACTCCGGTACACTCCTCCTACTTCTTCACTGCCAACCTGAATGTGCTTCCATGCTGCAGAAGGGAGTTGGAGTCAAGGTCCTGCTGCTTCAAGGAGGCCACACTGCCCTCTTTGAGAATAGCACAGCTTTATCTTTTCACTCACATATGGCCCTTGGCAGGTGAAAGCCTCCCAACCAGCAGTGTTACAGCTGCAGGGTAGACAGGGGAAGCAAGTGTTCCCACATGGTAACAGACTGGGTGTTTTCTCTGCTGCAGGGTAGAAGGACTTCGACAGATTGGAGAGATGGGCAGAGAAGTACTGTCACAAATTCAACAAAGCCAAATGCAGAGTCCTGGCCCTGGGGAGGAATAACCCCAGCCACTAGCACAGGCTGGGGGTGGATCTGCTGGAAAGCAGCTCTGCCAGGAGGGACCTGGGAGTCCTGGTGGACAATAACCTGTCCATGAGCCAGCAGTGTGTCCCTGTGGCCAAGAAGGACAATGGTATCCTGGGGTACATTAGGAAGAGCATTGCCAGCCAGTCAAAGCAGGTGATCCTGCCCTCTACATAGCCCTAGTGAGGCCACGTCTGTAGTGCTGTGTCCAGTTCTGGGCTCCTCAGGACAAGGGAGACATGGAGCTTCTAGAGCGGGTTCAGCAAAGAGCGACAAAGATCACCTGGGGGACTGAAGCATCTTTCTCATAAGGACAGGCTGAGGGAGCTGGGCCTGTTCAGTCTTGAGAAGGGACGACAGAGAGAGTACTCCATCAATGTCTGTGAGGATCTGAAGGGAGGGTGTCAAGAGGATGGAGCCAGGCTCTGCTCAGTGGTGCCAACCCATAGGACAAGAGGCAATGGGCAGAAACTGATGCACAGGAAGTTCCACCTTTCATAATATGAGGAAGTGAGGAAGAACTTCTTTACTGTGCAGGTGACTGAGCATTGGAGCAGGTTGCCCCGAGAGGTTGTAAAGTGTCCCTTGCTGTAGATATTCAAGAAGCATCTGGATACCAATCCTGTGCCACTTGCTCTAGGATGATCCTGCTTCAGCAGGGAGGTTGGACCAGATGACCCACTGTAGTCCCTTTCAAACTTATTCATTCTATGATTCTTGACTTCTGTTTGACCGCTTCTGTCAGAAGGATCACCTGGGCTTTCACAAAGGGCTGGCAGACAAATTGTTCCTGTAAGGCATTGGCAGGGAATTTCAAATCAGACTGCTAAAGCTACTCTCATAGCTCTTTACTCTTCGTCCCTGTTAACAGAAATTCTGGCTTTATTTCATGAAGAATGATATTGTTCTTACAGAACAAATATTAGGGATTTTACAGTCTGCTGTTTTATAGGATTTTGCAATACTTGATTATAAATTATGTTAATAAATAATGAGAGGAAATTTAAAATAGTGAAATTTGAAAATTGCAAAACTACAATGACATAGTTGGAAGATACTCAATCATCAACACTAGAGGAGTAGCACAAAGTAAAATACATTGCATAATCTCAACCTTTTGTTAGTCCAAAACAAATATCGTACAATTACACAGCAATAAAAAACAAATAATATATATCTTGGCTAATAAAGCTTCTGAAAAGATAATTCATATATTGTCTGACTTGATGTGATGACAGCTGTAGTACTCTATTTACACATAGTTGTCTAGAACACCTTGTTTTAAGGAAGAAGAGTGGGTGGTGAAATTACCTTTGTTAAGTCATCCTGATTTCCACATGATCTTCAAGATACTCACCCCTCATTAAGTTCAGAACAAGAAGGCTCATTATGTGGTGAAACCTTAGTTTAGATACTTTGGGATTATTGTCTTCACATTTTCATCTCATATGAATGTGATAAACACTGTTCACTAGAGATACAGCATTAAAGCTCTCACAGATGGACTCATGTTAGTAATACAGCATGAGAAACTGGCCAGAACACACAAAAATAGACTTAAAAATCTTTCAAATTTAAGTTGTCTAATAAATAGCTCTTTTGTTTAAAAGCAGCACATGTATATAAAAAAAGGTATCAATATATGCCACACAGATTTTAATGAGACTCGTTTCAAACGTGTCCATGTCCACTTCTCCAACATTATGGCTCTCTCCTTCTCATTCCTATAGTTCCCCCAAAAACTTGAATCTGGCTTTTTAAATTAATTGACTGAATTCAGATTACAGTGGTTTACAGGGACTAACTTTCTCTGCTCCAGATATAGCTCCTTCTGTCTATACAAAATGGATCTTTTTGCTTTCCCTTTTCTATACACGAATGTAGACAGTGGAGGGAAGGTCATATGTAGCAGACCATGTCTGGATGTCACTGTAATATTGATGACAAAGCTGTCAGCTTCTCCCCTCTGCATCAAACAAAGCACAGGAACACCACATGGTAAAACTGTAGGATTATGAATTTTACTCCTTCCCTGAAAATGTTCTTTGGTAGCCTAAACATCTGAAAGTTCAAGTTTGACCTATGTTTATTTTCTAAAATGAGAATCTATTGATTCATTGAGAGATTGATTCACTGACTGCTTGAGAGAATGAATTGATCATCTCCTAAATAAAACTCCTTTGACTGCAAATTGCTGTAACTCATATAAGATGTTGAGTAAAAGCTGGAACTTGTTTCTATTTACCATTGCCAGTTTCTGAAGGTTGGCCATAAGGAGTTTCTTTGTTCTACCAAGGACATTGACAAAGCCCACTCCAGTACTGATAAAGAGGTAAGAAATATAAAATGTAAGAAGATAATGAGAAGTAGTGGGATGAGCAAGATATCCCAGACTATTAAAACAAATAGCGGTTTTGTTATTTAAAGTATTTAGTTTTTCAATAATGAGTAAGGACAGAGAGGCATTCTCCATGCCCGTGAGGCAGGACAGAATCAGTCAGGACCAGGGACAGGACACATGTGTACTTGAGGCAATGTTCCAGATGTAGGAATGAATGGCAACTGCTTCCTGTAGCAGAGAAAATGGGTGTATGGGGCTTGATCATGATGCTGAATATCCTCAGGCCCCGGAAATATGCGCTGACACTGAATTCTGCAGCAAGAAGATCAGTAAGCAGAGAGACACAGTCAAAATATCTAGATCTTGTCATTTTCTTCTCCTACAGGTGTGGAAACCAGGGACCTTTGTGCTGAAAGGAGGAGAGGAACACTTAGTGGTATAAAAGTAGTGTAAGATGAAAAAAATGTGAAATGAGAATGCCAAAAT
Source organism: Ifrita kowaldi (assembly GCA_013398055.1). Lineage (NCBI taxonomy): Eukaryota > Metazoa > Chordata > Aves > Passeriformes > Cinclosomatidae > Ifrita > Ifrita kowaldi. Next base: position 871,445 of record VZRS01006125.1, read on the forward strand.
TCCCCTACATTCCCTTTAACAGGAGCCGATTTTAGGGGAAGAAAGCATGCCAACTGCCCAGGAAAAAGGTGAGATGTCTTAAAGGTAAAATTAAGCAGCAATAAACATTGTCCAACATGCATGTTGAAGGAAGCAGAAGCAATGCCTTGTCCTTTGCCCTTGGGGGAGTGGGTATAAATTGCAGTCCTACTTGTCTTCATTTTCACCCTTAGATTTTTTTCTCACTCTTAGAAGAGGTATGCAGAGTAGAAGTCAGAACTCTCTCCCAGCCAAGACAGGAGCAGTCTAAACACTATACAACTTTTTTCTTTTGTTCAGTACTGTCACGTGCTTCATGTGACCAACTTGTCTTGTACCTTCACTGCATTTGGAAAAAGTGTTGTGTGTTGGAACTACTCTGCTGCACTTTTCTTCAGTGCAGTTTGGCTTCTATGATCACTTTTTCTTTTTTTTTTTCTTTTTTTTTTTTTTTTTTTTTTTTTTTTTTTTTAAGGATAAAATAAATCTTTTCTCCCTGACTGGCTATTAGAGGGCTGAATGTTTTTCAAAAGGAAAAGTTGAAATAACAGTCATAATGACAGAGTGATATAGAATGTGGGAGAAAGTTTATTTTGGTATGCAAAAGTGGGCCATAGAATTACAAGTTACAGGGATTAAAAACGATTTTACCAAAAATGGTTTATCTTTGCCAGCAGATAATATAAGCTATAGGTTTCTTTTAACAGTCACTCCAGTTAAATCTAATGTGCATGTTTCTATCATCTTTGTGTTTATTCTGCCTCTTACTTTGTGTGCCATTCCTCCTTCTCTCACTTTCTCTGATTTCTGCCTTCTCTTGGCTTCCTGGCTGTATATTTTCTTCATTCTCATCCTGCTTTGTTGATCAACTTCTGCAAATCCTTACTTCTTACTTCTCCTTACTTGTATTGACCGACCAGATTCATTTTTTATAGAAAATCTATCAGCAATTTCATCTATGTACAAACAGCTCCCAAACCATATTTTTTTTTATTTCTTCCTCAAATTCTAATTCCTATATCCAGTCAGATTTATACCTTTTATTTTGCCTTTAAAATCACCTTCTGTAAGAGAAATCACAGAAAAAATCCATAGAATCTTGCTTTCCCTTTTTCAGAATATGTATGATACATGATGCTGTATGCAGATCTTAAGCTTCTGAAATACAAAGGGAAGCTACTTGCTGAAGGAAGTGGCAGGTGAGTTTTTGAAATATATCTGAGCATGCACATGTGCAGTCTCAGAACTGATACAAAAATATGAACAATAAGATTCCTTCTACGAAGTGAGCTAGTTTCTCTTCTAAAACAATGCACAACTCAAAAAGACATTTCTATCTTGGTGAACTAGCAGGAAACCAGTTATGAAAAAATCTGATCTGAAGGTTATTTGGTAGAGCTTTGTCTGTTTAATTTTCAGTGGACCATGTCAAGAATGAGACCAGCCAGATGCTAGGAACTGTCATCTTTTATCTATGTAAGTTATTTATCCAACTGTGTTTCACCAAGGTTTGGGTTTTTTTCTGATGCTTTCTTAATGAATGTTCTTCTTTGCAAACTATTTCAGCTGCTAATACTGTCATTATGTCATTCACTGTACCTATAGTCAATTTATATCCTAATTCAAAGTGAAACAACTGATACAGAATTGATTTTTTAAGCCAAACAAATTTACCATCCCATGGTTATGACTAGAAGGAAGAGCAAGAGCACGAGACAGAGAATTGGGTTTGGATCCCATCTCTTCTAGCCTGCCTTTCTCTCTGTCTCACACACTTTAGCAGAGAGCAACTGTTTCTTTCTCCATTACCCCTGAACATAATTGTTTCCTCAGGATATAGACTCCCTGGCTTTTTGTACAATATAGTTTTCAAAAACTTTGAGTCTGCCTAATGATTAATTCTGGTGGCCAGCAGTTATTTTTGCCGTTGGACATAAACTGGCAAATTTTCCTTCTTCTTCCAATGTCAGATGTGCTGGTTTTATTACCAGCAGGAAATGAAACTCCAAATCAGCCACTCCCATATCCCCACCCCTTATGATAACGGAGGCACAAAAAGGAGCGATTATGGGTTGAGACAACAGTTTACTTACTATAAGCACAAAGCAATGGAATAAGTGCAGGGAAGAAGAGTCAGAGTGTTGGAGACTGAAAAAAGTACTTCGTGACTACACAGTAGCAAGATGGTAGCCTTGCTCTGGACCTCCTCAGGTATCATTAGTGTTTCATTAATGAAATTTTGGTATTTTCCAACTATATTCTGTCTTCTTATCAGCTTTCACATGCCCCAGCCATGGTGGCATGACATGACAGGAAAAGGAGGAATCTGCAGTGCTGCCAGTCCCACCACACACAGTGTTGGGCAGAGCTGAACTGACTTCTACTGGAGTCCCTGGCAAACTTTGCCTGGGATGGTGCCAGATCAGATCTGTGGAGCAGAGCTTAATTGAAAGCCATTTAATTTAAAGGATGGGATGGAACAAGAAAGAACACCTCTGGTTATTAAAGCATCTGCACAAACAGAAGAAAACTCAGCTGGTGCTATAAATCAAGTGGCAAATAATGAGAATTTGTGTTTTAACTGCAGGAAAACCAAAATCATCCTGTCACAATAGCTGTTTTAAGAACAACGCTGATAGCACTTGCACTTGGATTTTCTGATGGCATGTTCTTTTCAACACAGACCCTCGTCATGTATCTGCAGCTTTCATAAACCTAGCTCTCAAGAGTAACAACGGAACAAGCCTCAATGCTTTCATTGGACAGCTTGTGGGTAGGTAAAGACAGACAGAACTATTTTCTTTGGGTTTATCAGCCCATGCTTTCATTTGCCATCATTTACAGAAATGGTTCTCAAAGTGTAGCACGCAGAACACTCACTGGTGGTCCATGAAGAATTAGTTCATCACATAATGCACATTTTGCTGCCTTTCTTTTCCTTACTGCTCCTTTCTAAAAAGGCAGCTAAAGCTGGATTCAGTGCTTTGCTAGCACTCCTTCTCAGGGCAAGAAAATGCTGCACTACTTGTTGGAATGTTACAGGTTTCTGAATGCATTGGTTTAAAAAAGTTTATCAGTCCTTCCACTGGCATCTCCTGAAAGCTAACAGCTGGCCCTCCTTAGCTATCTGGCAAGCACCTGGTGCACAGCAATAAGAAATTATAATACTTGAGTTCTTTTTTTAAAACATGACATGGAGGCAATACAAAAACAAATCACAGTAATGCACAATTATTCCAGCCTTGGTTTGTGCACAGTCAGCATGCTGAGGTATTCCAAGCCAAGAGGATTTTTTCCTTGCTTTTAAAGAAAGATTTATTCATAAGGGTGAAGAGGGCAAATTCCCAACATTTCAGCCCTTAGCTGGCTTTTGTCAAGGGTTTCTAATGCACACACATGGTGAAGCTTGGCTAAGGTGCAGGGAAAAAAAGTAATGAAGTAAATTGTATGGATTAATATATACTCTTTGTAGTAATGGTAAGGTTTGCCAAACTTTTCATGGATGAGGAATGTGAAAGCTTAGGAATATATGCAGATCTGACTATACTTTTACATGCACAGATAAATAGTATAGTCTTTGTTTTTCTACAATGACTTTACCATTGTATTATCTTACTTTGCCATTAATCCCACTACATAAAGTCAGTAACCCTTTCAACTACACAGCTGGAATAAAAGTAGCAAAATCTGGCCTTCTGGGACCCTAGCACTACAGAGCTAACATCCCTCCCTCCTCCATCCCATCTGTAGAGTAAGATCCATGCTTATCAGATGAGGCTTTCCTTTGCTTTAAATTTAGAAAACATCCAAGAGGGTGTACTCATGATGTTTAAAAATCATTTGGATTTATGTCTACTTCCTTTTTTTGAATTTTTCTGCATGAAATAGTTTTTCTGCATGAAATAACACGCACTTCAGAGTTGGCTCTACCTGGCAATTCTGGGGACTTGCCCAGCCTATGTAAGGCTTAGCAATAAAGTGATAGCCCTACCCTCAGGTAAGACATATACTATTCCATAGCAGGTGGTGGATTCTAGTTTGTATTCCTTGAAATGATGCATTTTACATTCTACGTCTGAAAATAAATGCAAAATATTAGACATTTTTGCATTGCATAGCATTAGACATTTTGCATGCCAAAATCACTGTCTACAGCAGCCACAGTCCTGAGAGCAGGGGCTGAGATTTGTAACTCCTCTAGTTCGATGTCCAAACCACCACTTTTGTTTTCCCTTGGGACTCTTACATGACTCTTGTACACCTCGCTGTGCAGCAGTAGATCCTTGCCTGCCTACTTTTTGACAATGCTCTTCTGCACTTAAACAAAGTTTTATTTGGGAGTCTACTGAAAGTGTGAGAAAGGGCTTGAATCCCCTCTGGACAAGGATGAAAGTAACTCTGAGGCTCCTACTTCTCATATGGGTTATCTAAAAAAATAACAGACAGTATGTAAAAAACTTAAACATTTATATAAACAGCACTTGCTGCCAAAATTTTAGCCTCTTTTCTTCTTCCCAGAGAGCAAAAGGAACAAACTCCATGCTCTGTATCTCTTCTCAGCCCTCTGTTTCTTCCCAGGAAGAAGGCTCTAGCCCTCAATACCTGCGATGTCAAAATTCAGTTTTCCTTTTACCATTGAAACCAGGTGAACATGCTCTGCTTCTATGCAATGTCATCTATATTATGATATTGTTGGTAGAAAGAAAGAATTAATAATCACTTTCTTAGATGTAGATACTTATATTCTGTCTAAGTAGCCCTTTAAATAAACAAGTGACTTTCTGGAATTTTGCCTTTTTTACCCAGCTGTTGCACCATGTGGTGCACGGACTATTGTTTCAGAACTTCTCACTCTTTGTGAGGAAGCATGAGATTTTTGTTAATATAATGGTGAGAAATTTTGAAAATATGTATCATATCAACAGCATTCTGAACTTCTAGTTAAAACTAATTCAACACATTGTTTAGAAAGCACATAATTTATATGAATATAGAGAGCAAAACATGTACTGCAGTTTTAAGGACCAGTATTTTCTGATTGGCAGACTCCAAAGACTGTTTTAACATTGAAAAGGACATACCATAACACTCGTTAAAGTAGAAGAAAATATTTTAAAGAGAAGTTAAAATGTAATTGGAGAAAATTTCTTGAATATATAAAATACAATTGTAAGAATTTAGAGTAGACACTTATCTGGTGTTTACAGTAAATAACCAGCACTGTTTACCTTTAGAAAATAAGGACCCTTGAAGAAGAAGTTAATTTTTTACCCAAATCAGATATTTTATTTACATCATCCTTTTCAGTTTAAGGACTTCTATTGGTTCTGTTTCTTCTGAAAATGCAGCTGTCAAAAATAAAAGTATTTACATGTAAAGTGAGTTCCACAGTATGACATCTTCAATGCACAAAACCAGCACGTGCTAAAGTAGAAATTTTCAAAGACTCTGAGTTAAAATTATCTTTTCCATTTGCCTTGTTTCATTCAGCTGGAATTTTACTCCTGTTGGATTTTCTTCTTTTTCTTACCCTGACCTCTCTTATATGCTCATGCACCTTTTGGAAAAGAGAATAAAGCTTGCAGGTATTTTTAAAGTTCCTTCACTTTCTGAGGGGAAGTGATAAGTCTTAAAATGGTCTGTGTGGTGGTTTTGGCTGGAATAATTTCTGCATAGTAGCTGGCATGGGGCTGTGTTTTGCATTTGTGCTGGAAACGGTGTTGATAATATATGGTTGTTTTTATTATTGTTAACCAGTGCGTACACAGCATCAAGGCCTGCTCCGCTTCTCACCCCACCCCTCCAGCAAGCGGCTGGGCGTGCACAAGGAGTTGGAAGGGAACACAGCTGGGACAGCTGACTACAACTCACCAAAGGGATATTCTATACTCTTTGGTGTCATGATGAGCATTTATAGCTGGGGGAAGAAGGAGTAAGGGCAGATGTTGGGAGTGATGGTGTTTGTCTTTCCAAGTCCCTGTAACGCACAATGGAGCTCTGCTTTCCTGGGGATGGTTGTGGAGTCTCCCTCACTGGGGATGATCAAGAGCCATCTGGACACAATCCTGTGCAATGTGCTCTAGGATGATTGTGCTAGAGCAGGGAGGTCAAACCAGATGACCCACTGTGGTCCCTTTCCAACCTGCCTATTCTGTGACTCTTAACTTCAAAAGATTGCTGTTAGAGTCCATAGCTTTATATCTGTATAGCAGTACGTGCACCTAAATGGCATGATCTCAGAGGAGAGTTCCTTAGAAAGTATCAGTACATGGGTCCCTGTGAAAAAGTTATTAGCACCCATAGATACTAGGATACTAGCTCAGGAGAAGAAAAAGAGAAAAAAATCAGATAACATGATCTCTTGCAAGCAGCAGGGAGAAAGTTATCCAATAGTATCAGCGAGGTTCAATAATATCAGCATCCACAGAACATGAGCAACAAGCTGTAAAGATGACACAAGAAAGAGATGATGTTTGAGGGCAAATTGGTAACCCAGTTGTAAGAGTGGGGAATTATCTGCCTCAAAAGCTGTATTGGCCGCCATAAACCTCTGGAAAACACCTAAAGAAGAGAGTGGCATAAAGATAAAAAGATATTAAAATACCTTTTATGGAGGAATAAAAAGCTGAAAAGAGCCAACAAAGCTGAAAACCTCTGCATATATCAATGACTGCAGACCATAGTTAAAACATTTTTCTGTCATGGAAAGATAATAAATGGATGAGAAGAGAAGAGAAGATAATTTTAAAAATTTAGCTTCCATTTTTCCTCCAACATTCCTCACATTTTTCTTAGAGAAGCTACAAGCAATAGCTGATGAATGGACACAATTCAGGTTGCATTTATTACCACAGAAGAGTAGAGGAATTACATGCCTGGGTGACTAAATTATGGCAATTACAGAAACTTTAATAAAAACTGAGTAAAGCATGTCTTTTTTTTTTTAAACTAAAAGTATCTCACCCCATTGGTCTTACGAAGAAACTTCATGCTTTAGAAAGAAAAGAAGCTGAGCGGGTAAGGAATTTGACACTTTCAAAGAGGGGAGGATCCTTCACTGCTGTGCATCCCCGTCAGGCTGTCCCAGCAACATAACAGATGCTTCCCACCTATGACTCCAGAGTTGCCATAGGAATTACATTTAGACGTTCTGCTGGAGCTTTGTCATGCAAACAACAAGGCTACTTTGGTGCGATGGTTTCATGATATGGCTTATGGAAGGCAGTGAAACCGACTCTGGAGGTGGAAATGTCACAATGTCAGCATGAAGTCCAGCTGTGGGGCCCATGTAGACTTGTTTAGCAAGGAAATAAAAGTCTTCAATGACTGCCAAAGACATCTTCTGTTCCTGAGCCACTCTTGGAGCATTCCTTGCCCTCAGCTCACTGATCTATACTGTTCTCAGGCATTAGATTTTGTTATACAGCTCCAGGTGACTACACTGGGGTTAGAATAATGGATAAAACAGATACACTCACTTAAAACCAGTGCACTTATTTTTGCTTTTGGACATACCCAAAATAATCAAACAGATATGTAGAAGAGGAATATTTTCCACTACCTGTGAGGGGAAAAATCCTTCAGGAGATGGCTAATGACAAACATTTTTCCATGTCTGATATATCAGCGGGATTCTGGCATTGCCCATAGGAAAAAACCCCACATGTCTGTGCATGTTCAACACACCCATAGGAAGACACTGGGTTTTTTGCAGACTGCAATCTCAGTTATGTTTGGCACATATGTTTTTCATTGAAATATAGAAAATGTTGGTGGTATACAGCACACTAAACAGTACAATTTCTACTGGGAGGAGAATGAGATGAGAAAGACAACAGGATCATGTAGCTATGGGAAAAGCTGGAGATTTTGAGTGAAGCTAAAAAAGTAAAAACCACTTCTGTGTAATAAAAATCGCAAACATGGGGAGAAGTTTACATGGCAAGATCTGCAGGTAGATCACAGTAAGTATGAAGAATTTATCAGCACATCTGATCGTGCAAACAAGGAGGAAATACATAGATTCTTTGAAGAATGATGCAGAAAAAATTGGCCAAAATAAAATCCAACTTAAAGCAGCCAGCCAAGGGTCCTACAGTGCCTAAACAGACAAAGAGAGGTCAAAAGTTTACAGACCACAGAACGTTACTTAAATAATGCAAATTATTTAGTCACCTTCTACATGTATTTTAGCACATGCCTCTGTGTGTTCTGTTCTATGTTCTAGCACAGCTGTATGATCAAGTATAGACTCAGCTGCCATGGCTGCTAATGAAAGGGAATTTCAATACATTCAGTTAAAGAGGAGACTTTGGATGCTACCTGGGTGAAAAAAATCTCCCGTCATTATTCAAGGTCCTTGTTGGCTGAAAATACCATCACCTTAGTGTTGCCAATGTCTACAAAATACTGTAAAACAGCACTTCAAGGCTGTAGCTGCAGATGTATGGACTGCAAATTGACCAAAACCTCAGAGAGTTTTGGGCTTACAGAGATACTTTCAAACTTTTTTGACAAAAAAATGCAGTGGAGCAAGTCCAGTGCTAGATTTCACAGACCAAATCAAATAAACCTGTCCTGCCTCGGATGAAAAGAGGATTCAAAATGATAGAGTTAGAGCTCAGGATGAAATCCCACAGAAAATAAAAAAAGCTGTTAAGCACTGCCAAGTTGAGAAAACACACTCTCAGTTGCTATTATCTGTTAAGAGCTCTTTATGTTATTTTCCATTACATGTTTTCATGATGTTTCTGTAAAGGTCTGTCATATGTGTAAGGAACGCAACTACTACAATGGTTCCCCACTGAAACACAAGACAATATGTTAAAGATACAGGAAAAATTCATCTGGAGGAAGAAATAATTTTCAGGTTATTGTGTAACTAATACAAAAAAAAAAAGCTAACAGGAAAACATCACCAAATTATAATAAATTAACATCTCTGTAGTCAAAGTCACTGGGGATTTGAAGAATTAGAGATTAAGGCAAAACTTGTTTTAACTGGGCTCTCAGGCACAGCATGATTGCACAAGAAGGAAGTTGTCTGCCTCCCTCCTAGGCTGTAAATGGCTAGGATGCCACACTGACTATCTGTGGATACACGGGGTTATTACCCTATGTATATATGTATACACCCTGTTGGCATGGCAGACACTTTCTCAAAAAATATAAAGAAAACGCAATCTCCTAGCTTACATGAGAGGTCCTCAGCCTGGCCATAACCATTGTGCAATGACATAAAGGTACACCAAACCATGGCACCACAATATCATGTGGACTTGATACCTCCTGACAAGAGTGACATCATTCCTTCTGCTGTAATCACAGCTTAGAGCAGCTCATGTTACATCTGAACTGTGGATTCCACAACTGCTTTCAAGCTCCCACACCCCAACTACATCTACTCTCCATATCGGTGTGAAAGCTACACACACATCAGCTTCTCCATGTTCCAGTTCCTGCTGGTGAAAAATCAAAGTGTGAAGGCCTGATGGAAACCATGATTAGGAAACTGGAAGACTGAGACATGGCACTAACTGGAAATCTTCAGTTATCATTTCTGTTTCATTCTCAGATCCAGATAAAAGGACAACGCAGAGAAAATGAAAAATAATGTAGAGGATTGATGTGTCTTAGCACTGTCTTTCCAAAAACTGCAGACCAATTCATAGATCATGAGAAAGGTGGGAGAGGAGCAACACAGAGAGAAAAAGAAACAAGTCTGTTGAGAAATAAGAAATTGGGCAAACTCACATTCTTTTCGTCATGGTCCAAACACTACTGGCCTCAGATCAGGGAGAGACTAGCAACAACACCGAATATTGTTGTTCGGATACTGACATTTGACATAATCCTATTACAATGCCCAGAGACTGCCAACAGAATTGTGCTGTGTTTATTCATTTGCTCCTAATATTAATCCCAAATTTCTTTAAACTTCTACATCCAAAACAGGTGTGATGAAAATCATACAATGTCATTACACAAAAAAATAATATACTAGGGAAAATGCACAGTGGCATTCTGACAGAATCTGCTCTTCTTTCTATTCTCTCCTATATTCTGTAAGATTGTGTCCTCTCTGCTGAATCTCTAAATGATATATAAAATAACTTTGTGTCACAGTGAATTTTAAGAAAAGCAGTTCTTTTGTGTCCAGCTTGTGACAGATGAACCAAAGAAAGCCAAGGATTTACACAATGAGTTTGAATAGCTTTTGTGATGCTAAATCTTAACATTTTAAAAATGCCTTTTCTTCCTCCCTCTGTTCCCCCTTGTCCTCACGACATAGGTTCCTTTTTCTCTTACAAATTTCTGGGTTTTGCTTTCAAATGTAGCTATTACAGCTTTGGTACCACCTTGGGAGGAAGAATAATTATTCAGGAATGAAGACATGCTCTTTGTCTGACTGTAGCATGGTTCTTTCCGTGGAAAATATGTGGCCAATTGACCATCATTCCTCTGTGATTTTCTGTGGATATCTCCTTTGGTCACAATTCTGATTTTTCTTCTTGGCCAGAGGCAAATAAGAAAACATACCCTGAACACTAATTCTGATGAAGAGTTCCATCTCTCAACACCAAAAGACAGGCTCCTATCCATATAGCTAGATACATGAAGACAGATTTCAAATACATAATGGAGCTCAGGTGTAAAGCATATGCACTCATACAAATATATTCAAACTGAATTTAAATTCAGTTTAGATCTGGTTTTTACCATCTCCTTGAAAACTTGTCTTCTTCAGGGTACAAATAGAGAAAAGAAACAACAAATGATTCTCCAAAGAACATCAATTGTAAATATTGATAACTTTACTTATTTATTTAAATGCATAGATGTTGCAAAATAGATCAAAATGATGCACAGTTTCTTAGCATTAGAAGTTGAAACAGGGATACAAATTTATATCTCAGGTATAACATATATATAGCATGGTATGACAACATGAAAGAAATGATACATTGGTAAGTTCACTGCAACATGTGTTACACAACAACCTTTCTTCTCCAAAAATCCAGATACAACCCCACCCACACAATTATCAAAAAACCTAAACAAGACAAATGAAAATATATAATGAGAGGGGGAGAAAGAGGATTTCACTCTATAAACATTGAACATTTTTTTTTACATGGGTTCAGATAAAAAAGCATAGAAATACACTTATTTTCCAATCCCCAGGATGTTTAAACCTCAGAAAAATGTTTCCTTGTTGCATATGGAAAAAAGCATCTGTAGATGGTTTGCTTCTTAAATGAACCCTGCCTTTAAGCACCGTTTCAATTACATTAGAGCACCCTACATGAAACAAAGCTGTTTAACTCCTAAGAGCTATTGATTCCAATATTACCATTCACTCTTAAGGAAGAATTTTGTTGAGAATTTTAAATGTCACATCTAAGATACTTCCTGACTTATGATGATCTATTGAAGCTGTAGTGAGTTAGCACCATGATGAACAGCCAGTGATTTGAATGACAATTGCTGTTGTGAGCTAAACATATAACCTGAGAGATATTCCCCCTCTTTCCTGCTGGCCAAAATAACCCTAAGTATAATTCATATGCATTTTCAGCATGAGGGATTTTAAAGAATTTACAATCTGATTACCCAAAGATAACGTGCCAAAATCTTCTTCCACTCTGAATTTTGTCTTTTGGCAGAAGACAAAGAGATAATGAATTGCAACCATTTCAGTCTGGATTTCTCACAGATCACATTCAGGGGAACTCTGCAGAATGTGGATAACAATCAAAACTTTCTACGTGTCCCACTGAACTGTGTGAATTTAAAAATGCATCGCCTTGTAATTCCTTTCTAACATAAAATAACTCTGTCCTGAGGGAAAGTTGGTAAATGAAGGTTAAGCAGAAAGAAAGTATTGAAATTACCAATAGTAATCAATTTTGTTTATCATTTCTTGAATTAACCAGATAGGCTGTTGTGCATCTGTTGAATTAATCAGATGGGCAATTGCTATTTTTTCTTGATTTTTTCAATTTTCTTTTGAAAGAAAGCAGATTGAGAAGGTTATTGCTATTTCAGGCTTCTATTGACAGAATTTCAACACTCTTCTAGCAAATTTAAACAAGAAGGTTTGTGCACATTGAGACCATCATACCAATTATGTATGATCTGAGAATTAGAGTATACAAATTTTCAATTCTGCAGTTTTAAAAAGCACCACAAAAATTTTGTGTGCTTGGATTCCAAGATCATCTCATTCTCAAATAGGAAAGCAAGAGTTTTGTCTTGAAAACTTAGCAATAATGGGCAGATTGCAACAGTAATTTGTGCCTTTAAAATTTTATTAGGGATCATCATAATTTAGTATCTGAGTAATGAGGCTTCCCACACCCTGGTTTTTAAGAACTATGTCTGACTTAACACTTCCAAAAATTCTTCTGACATCTGAATAACTCTGTTTTACCTCATACACAAAAAACTTTGTATGTGAGGTAGCCACCAGCTAATAAAACGGCAATTGAGTTCTATACTTACAAATCATGTAAAACTAAGAAACAGAAGAGTTGTGCACTGCACCTTTCTCAAAGGCAATAAAGTAATGTGTCTTTAAAATCAAGGCCTAAAACTTTAGATTTGCATTTGTTTTCAAAAAATCCTAAAACCTCTTGGATTCCTATGTAATGAGCAGCAGCATTCTCAACCACGAGAGGGCATCCATGGTTGCAACCTGATCCTCGGAGAGACTACACAAACACATATATTATCTACCTACTGATCCATCTACCTATAGATACAGATATGGATATAGACACACATATACTTCTTTCCATGCAGTCACAGTACTTTTGCTCTGGGAGGTTTCCTCTTTCAGAGCCCCATGGTATTTCCCAGTGTTGACAAGGGATGGCACATGAAGTCTAATTTTCCTGTTTATAAAGCTCTCATGGAATCCAATTCTTTAATTCCTGCAGAAGTTATATTAAACCTCCTATGGTTTTCACTGAGGCCTGATCCAACTCACCTCAAAGTCAGAGGGAAATAAATTGATCTCAAAGAACAGATCTCAAAGATACATGTGCAAGGTCAAGCCCAGATTTTCTGAAGTCATTTATTTTCCAGAGAGAGGATCTGGAATCACTAAAACTTGCTCAGCATCAATCTGAAGTCATGACTCTCAGAGGTCTTACTCTCCCCATAATTTGTTCCACAGGCACTTGCCTGCTGTGATGAGGGGAGAATGCTGTTTGTTTTGGTTTTGAACTGGAATACATTTGCCTCTCTGATGCACATAAAACTCTTATTAGAGCCTGAAATAACTATAAAAAGGAACCTTGAAAGCAAATCTGACCTAGTGGTAAGTTATATGCTTAGCTGAAAAAGGTCTCACAAACACTGGAGTGTATATGGTAATATTTCCACAAAAAACAATCTGTAACTTCAGCACCAGAACATAGAGGTTAGCACCAAAAGGTATCAATTGCTACCCATCATCTTAGATGTTTAAATGAGGCGAAAAGTCACAAGAAGATTATTATAAACAGCTGCACTCAATAATTAATTGTATCAATTTTGCTATATAATTTTTTACTTTTATGCCTCTCACAGTATTTTGACCAAAAATATTTTTGCCTTAATTTAGCTTGTGCATACTTTTACAATTTTATATTTAGAGCAGAATCTGAGCTAATTTCTCTGTCTTTAATGGCACACCCCTCTGCTGAGAAGAAATTACTACTTCAAGGCCATCAGAATAGCAACTGGAGGTAGTTTGCCTCAGCATGGCCTTGAACTCATCAAGAACTCTCCTCAGCATGTATTAGAGCTGCCAAAGACATCTGAAGTCATCTGCACATTTCAGTGCTTTTTTTTCGTAGCAGCACTTGGTGTCAGGTAGTCAATCAGGAAGCACTGGCACTGGCAATCAAAGTAGAACTTTACTGGCATTGTCATTACCTGGCCCAAGAGAAAAAAGATAATAGAAATTGGGGCAATTCAAATATGCAATACAGAAAGGCCTTCAACTTTAAAGTGGACAGGGAAATTTTCTGCGGCAATCAAATATCTGATGATCGGTAATCCTCTCTGTTAAATGAAAAATATTCAGCTAATGCTTGAGTGCTTGTGGCTGGCTTTATCAGGAGCTGCTCATATGAAATAGCTTATATCCAGATCATTTTTCGCTGCTGTCAATTACAGTGTGATTACAATAGTTAATCCCTAGCACCATTATGGGATATTGTGAAAAAAACCTGCATACCTGTTTGTTAAAAGCAAAGTTTTCTATATTCACAGAAAACAAAATATTCTACAAAATCAAGGTATTTGTAGCAACTTAAAAAGTAACAGATACGATAACATATATACCCGTGATAACAATTTCAGCTGAATGACAGAATTATAAATTAATTTACAATGTCTAGTCCTGTTTGGAAAGTGTACCACACAACATATAAGTTGCAAGTTTCAAAGTGCATAGTCATTTCTTAGACCTACTGCTGTAGGTTCCATGGCTTAACCTGAATTTTTACTTATGCTCTGCTTCCTATCTTGTATTTTAAAAATCAAAATACTGAAAATGGCTAGATGCACTGCTATAACTGTGCTGTCTTTACCTCTATAGAAAATTTCCTATGCAGAACAAAGATACATTTTTCACCTGCATCTTTGTCAAAAACTGTGCTGGCTGAGGGGCTAGTGACCCACCAAGTAGTATTGTCTCACTCATTTGTTTCAGTGTGTACATAGATAATGCAAAGAGGTTGTCTTTCACTCCCAAAACAGGACTGGATTTTACTCCGCCAAAGTATTTGACTGATTGAGTACTGTTCAAGTCCAAACTCCTTTGAAAACAAAAGGAAAAATGTTTATATTGTACCTGTTAGGATAAAAGTTAGTAGAATATTACAAAGTGTTATCCTTTTACAACATGGACACATCTAAAGGCAATATGCCTGTCTAGGTCTTGTCCTGTCAGATACAGAAGTGTCACTAACCAGAAATATCTGAAGAGCCATAGATCAGCTGCTGACGTTCTCTGAGGGATCAGATTATGGATAGATAGAGAGGGGCTGCTACATTTCACACACTATAGAGCCTGTTCCAGATACCTTGCTGGAGAAAAAGAGTAACTAATGTGAAGAATTCAAACTCTCATCTTTCTATCACCAATATGTTACTTCATATTCTGGTGACAGACTGTCTCAAATACCCTCAAAAGACTGAATTAGTGACTTAAAGATACATACATACGTAGCTCTAGTGAAATTATCCTCTGTTGTTCCACTTGCTCTACTCAGTATTGCTTTTCAAAGTTCATAAATTTCATAGGTCTAAATGTAGCAGTGGAAGCAAACTAAACACTTATATTTAAAGTGGAGTACATTCTGCCCTGTAACATAAAGCAAAAACTCGAGGCTATTTCAACGGCCTAGTAGTTGAGACAGACAGCTGATTTCTTCCTTTTCATAATCTGTTTTTCAAGAAAAGTACCTGTATAATATTTTAGTTTTAATGTCTCTATTAAGCACCCATAAGGCATTCAGGTATTGGCAGGAAGGTTTTTGGCAGATTTGATTTTTAATAATGCACGCAGATATTTTCAGGGAACAGCGCAATATATATTACAGGACACTGGCAATTGCTTTAGAAATTTGGAAGTTTTGCAACAAATCTATACGAACTTTTAAAGCTTACTAATGTCTTTTATTTGGAAATCTTCTTACCTACTTTTAGGTCTGACCTCTCCTGATTGTCAACTGAGTTTCAGTCAGAGGGATAACACATATACTGGTAAACTTACAGTGTAAAAAACACTATGGATGTCATGTATTGATGTATATTGCTTTGTAGCAATATATTTCTTCCTGTAAGAGAAAAAATATAGTCCTGCAAAGCCCCATTATATAACTATGACTGTGTTCAGAAATACAGGAAGACAGAGTCAAGCTGTGCTGTTATACCAGTATTTTTAAAGTGATGTAGCTTTCTATCAAGGTAAGACTTTAGGCACGTGAGTTAACTGCCCCTGCAGCCTGGCCAGTGCGGTTCCTCATTCTCTCTAATATTCCTGTCTGCACACAGACATGTGACAGCAGCAGCCGTGTGCTGAACTCTTGAGACACCATTCACGAATTGACGCTGCGCATGAGGTAGGTAATATCCTGCAGTTTCTCTTGCACGTATGTCTTCCTCTGCTCAGTGTCCCATTGACATTGCAGGTGAAAGCACAGGTGTAAACAGGAGCAACCATTGGGAGTGTGAGGACAACTCATGGCTTTGCACGTCACGCTCCATTTTTAAAGCACAGTATTAAACAATGACCCTTCTCTTTCTGGAGCTATTATTTTTAAAAGGAAGAAATATTCTATCTTTTGATGTGCTTTTAATATAATCTAATCTTCAGGAAGCTACGCTTGATAAGATTAAAATGAGTTTTAACTCATTAACAAAATGTTAATCTAAAAGGGATAATGTGAGTCTTAAATCCCAAAGTGTTAAAACCAAATTATACTGTACTTTGAAAGCTAATTATACAAAAGCATACAAAAAGGAAACATCAGAGTATTATTACAATATCTCTCTATATATAATATGTGCAAAATTCAATACACAAGCTTCTTGTTACTCATCTGTGGGTTTTCTTCAAAATAATGTAAACCTTAACTTATTTAAACCAGTATAAGTAGTTTGATGTTACTCCTGGGAAACAAAGATTGTCGGTACAAGAACCTCCATAGCTTGGAGGACAAGCTGAACATGGGACTCCTACTTTATATGGTGCTTCTCCAATCCAATTCCCCCTGAAAATAAAAAATGAAAAAGAATGCTTAATAATTTCAGAGCGGAAGAAAAGAAAATCATTAACTATACTTGTTTTGAGTGATTAAAGTTAACATCTCCACTGATACCCCATAAATGCTCTGTTACTAAAAACATGACATTAGTTTCTTTATGTAGTTTACTGATAAACATTGATCTAGCAATTCTAAAAAAAGAGCAGGAGAATGACCATATCAATCCAGCCAGTAACATCCATTCCACATCCTTTAGTCTCGGTGGTGATGTCCCAGTCTTCTTGCTTTTGCTACAACCAAGTGATTTTTGATTCTCTGAACCTGTGACAGACATTTTTTACTGGACGTCTATATTTATGAAAAATAGCAAAATAAGCATTGGTGTAAGGTTTTCCTTGAGCACCTTTTTGTCTGGCAGTTATCTTAAAAGCTTGTACTTGGAAGATGGAAAAACAAACTGAGTAAAACCCTATTCTTAGGTTACACTACCCTAGGTTCACATTGTGAAGCTCTGAGGCTGAACTCATGATTTGAGAAAAGGGAAGATAAAAACTATTTGCACCAGTAACATATTAAATGGAACTGGATTGGGGCATTTCCAGAGGTCTCACAGATGTGGATGAGAGGAGAAGAAGGGCTCCAGTCTGGTGAATAGAGGTGTGCAATAGACCCTAGGGGGAAAGGGGTACAAAATCTGGAGAGTGATCATATGAAAAGAGGTAACTCTGAAACATCTAGGAACATCTGAAAAATGCATCCAGACTTTTAGGAGTTTATATAAACCACAGGCTTTTAGAGAATCATGTAACACTCATGATGTAGGCAAAGTTAAAATTAGATTTTTATTTAAATGTTATGTCTCACAGAGCAGAGAACTTTCCTTTAGTTTGCATGTGACGTGGAATAGCAGTGAGTAATGCAATTATTTATGAAACATTTTGTCATCCCCCACCTCCCAGCCAATAACACTGGATGAAAAGCCCTGGTCTGGGTTGTGCCTTGGAAGAAAGTAGAAATCTCAAATAATTTGCTCATTCCTACTTCTCTTCCAAATGGGTACAGCAGACAAAGTGCTTAGGAAATATATTTAGTCTGATAACAGATATGGAAATTCAGAGTTTGCTCAAAACTGATTTCTGCTTCATTTTATATGCAACACATGGCAGATTTGTGTGAGACTGCTAGATAATCTGAGACCTTTCTAAACTTTGCAATTATCCTCCTTAACTTCAGGGTTTTTTCCCTCATTTCAGAAGCATAAATATTTTTCTGTGTTACAGCATGGCATCAGTGAAAATTACTGGAGTTATAAATCCTAAATCTTTGCCAAATTCCAATCTTAATAACTCAGATTGGGGCTGCAATATTCACTCCCTTCCTTTTTAGAGGAGCTTCTGATGCGCTGGTTACTCAAAAGGGCACAGACTTTACTGAGTGGCAAAGATACTTCTGTGTGTGTGCCCAAGGACTCTACGCCCAATGTCCTTAACTCAATTAAATCTTAGAAATACAAACTTAATCCAGGGAAGACCACTCAATATAATTTTTGTGACCATGCAAGAAGTAAATGCAAAAGTCATTATTCTACTTCCTATGACTGAAACGTCTACTCAAAATCTCACACGGAGAAAGAGCTTGTGACTTCAGGCTTTGGTTTGCTGTTTGAGAAGCAGTGGGACTTTTAGACACAGAAAATATAAAATGTCAATAATTAAATTGTAACTTCAATTGTTTGTGTAACTGATATACAAACACTAAATCAGTTTCCAAAAATGCCTAGTGTATAAATCTATTTTCTTCCTATATATGAAAATGAGAGAAGTGTTCTGGGAAGTTTGTAATACTTACTATTTGTTTTCAAATTAAGACACATAAAAAAATTCTCTTAGAAACTTTGATTTCATCTTCTCCATGTTGTGGAGCTTTAAGTCAGATACAGTTTTTGCTGCCTAATCTTTGCGCCCTCACATTCATTTCTTACCATCCTTTTCCAGTAAATATTAAAGACAAAAGGACAGAGAAATCTCCTTGATTTCCAAAGGTGGCTTTTTCCCCGAGTAAATTTTCTTATGAAATCCCATCTTTTTTTAAGTCGCAAAACCTTTAAAAATTCTTTTACTCATGTAACAGCTAGAGTAATGACATATTTTCTTGCATATTCTTTACCACAAATGGACCTGTGCCACCAAGAGTTTGTGGAAAACATGCTCAATTAATTATACTTAGGTTCCTATACAGAGCTATGTCTTTGCCTAACACACAGTCAGAGAAACCAGCCACTCACGCTGTCCATGCGGCTTTTGCAACAATGGTCCAAACCAGACCGCAAACTGAAGCTCTCCCAGAGCCACACTTCACTGACTCATTCTGCACCCAAATGTAAGCTTGGGATGATGTCTAGGAAATGCTGGCAGAAAACTAATTTCTGCATTTCAACCTAACACAGACCTCTGCAAGTTATGGGGTATAGGGCCACCTATGGGTGTCTATGACCTGTATTTTAACAGACCCTAATATGAAAGGCAAGATGAGGTAGATTTGCAGACACGGAGCTTAGGCTGATGGACTTTATATGGAAGCAATGCTATGGATTATGTACCATTGATGCCATGATGATTTTTTGCCTTTTCTTTTATACCCTTTTATACCTTTTTACAACTTCTGTATTCTTAGTGCTTTTTGACTACATTCTTGGACTTGTCTGTCAAGCTAGGAGACTAAACATTTCAGAAGCTTTGTAGTTAGGGATCAGAATGCCCCAGACCCCAAGGTTCCCTCCAGAACACATTTTGTAAACTAAGATGGAACCATCCAGGGGGAAGGTTCCTTGGGAAGGGGGGCTCACTCGAGCCTCTCATTGGGGATTTTTTGATTGATATGCTAATTAGTAAGACCTATAATGATATACCAGATCTTTTGGGGAGGGGGCACTGTGGTGTGCATTGAAGTGCATTCCACCCGGACGTGGTGCACCTAAGGATCCTTAAAATAAATACAGAGGTAAAATCCCTTTTTCCCTTCTAACCATGTTTGACTCTTGATTTTAAGACCAGGAAAAGGCATCACTATGGTCATAAGCAAAGGTATCCTGTGGGCAACAAGATGTATCATAGAATGAATCACAGAATGGTTGGGGTTGGAAGGAACCTTAAAGATAAACTAGTTCCAACCCCATTGCCACAGGCAATGCTCAGAACCCCATCCTGTCTGGTCTTGAATACCCCCAGGGATGGGGAGTCCACAACCTCTTTGGGTAAACTGTTCCAGTGCCTCACCACCCTCACAGTAAAGAATTTCTTCCTGATGTCTAATCTAAACCTACTTGCCTTAAGCTAAGGCCATTCCCTCTTGTTCTACCACTACATGCCCTTGTGAAAAGTCTCTCTCCAGCTTTCTTGTAAGACTCCTTTAGGTACTGGAAGGTTGATAAAAGGTCTCCCTGGAGCCTTCTCTTTTCCAGGCCAAACAGCCCCAACTCTCTCAGCCTAACAGGCCCATGTCTTTCTTGTGCTAAGGACCCCAGAACTGGATGCAGCTCCCCAGGTGGAGAGCAAAGTAGAGGAGGAAAATCACCTGCTGAGCACATCACTTTTGATGCAGACCAGGATATGGTTAGCTTTCTGGGCTGCAAGTGTGCCCCGGTAAGTCATATTCAGCTTTTAATCTACAAGCACCCACAAGTCCTTCTCCTCGGGGCTGCTATCAATACATTCTCTACCCAGACTGTACCTGCACTTGGATTAACCCAATCCAGGTGTGTTTGGCCTTACTGAACTTCATAAGGTTTGCACAGGCCCACCTCTCAGTAAATCAAGGGCCTGATCTACAGTGGGATTGCTTACCTGAGGAAGTCTAGTTCACCACGCCTATGTATAAAAGAGTGAAGAAATAAGGACTTCAAAGTAAAGTGAAGCAAGCACAAAGAAGGAAGAAAAAAAAAGTAATAATAATAATAACAACAGCAATAACAGAAAACAAGTTTTTTGTTTCGTTCCACACACATTAAGTTGATTCTTTTTCTTTCTTCTAAACCAAAGTCATACATTTCTGTATGTTCAGATGGAAAGCTTGAACAAAGGAGAAGCCCACAGAAAAAGCACAAACAGAGGTCATGCTCCAGAAAAAGGAGTAAGCAGTCCTATGAGAGGACCAAAACATGCACAAAGTATAAAAATAAACAAAAATAAAAGAGAGCAACTCACTTTGGGGCATAGTTGCATACCAAGTAAACAGCTCGCCGCCAAACAGATCCCCAGACGTTCATATTGTGGCATGTGTGGATTGCGCAGCCTATGCGGTTGGAAGTGGCCCAAACCATCTGAATAAATATTTATTATTGGTGAAGTCCAAATTGAAAAGGAATATACATATACACATACATTTATTTGAGAGAGAGGGGTATAAATACATCACAGGAAAGTCCAGCTTCGGACATGAGATTTTGAATAGAGGAAAGTAATTTATATAACCTGTGTGTAATGGGTGCACATGGGTCCATAACATCGCATCGGGCACCTAGGGTTGCAGTCTTGAGGGTAAGGGAAAGCGTAATCCTTCACTTCATCATACCATGGCTTTACCAGCTGCAGAATAGATCGATACCTGGGTTTGTTTAAAATACAGTAAGAAAAACATGTCATTTTAGATCTCTCCTCACACCACTAGGGGCACAGTATTATAATATTCTTAAGCCAAATGAACACTGACAGATACAGAACACAGAATACTGGATGACACTTGCATCAGTCCAAGATCTGGATCTCAAAGGTTGTTCAAAGGCTGACAAAATAATTGTTTTGTAGGGTATCCTCCTACCTTCCAGTTCTTACAGACAAGTTCTGGCCCAAAAATCTCAGAAGATAGGAAGGTCCATGGTCCCAAATGCATGTAGCAGCCCAAGCCTCAGCAGATTTGGCAAGAGTTTCATCCCAAACCTGACAAAATAAAGTATCCTTAACAGTAGAACAGAAAAAAGCAGATAATGATCATAGTGCTAGAACAAAAGAAGCAAGTATCTTAACCCACAAATATACTATCGTAAGACATTAGATCTGGAACTAAGAAGAGAACTGTGGGGCAGCATGTACAGAATCCAGCAGGATTTGCCCTACTGCTGGACAGAATTCCTGCCCACATCATTAGAGGAAGCCATGTATTCCAAACTCTCCCTTCTTTTCTAGAAAAGCCCTTCACCAAACAGGCATTCTCCTACCATTTTCCCTCCTGTGTTGATGAGATCCATGTGTGGAAAGGAGTGAAATGTTGGCTGGGACTCAGATAGAAAGTGAAGGAGAGGAACATAGGGAAGAACAATTCAGCATAGGTATTACATACCCCACAAAACCCCAACACATTTGAAATAGGACCTCAGGAGTATCTATAGCCAGAGACAATGTGTGTGGCAGCTCTTCATATTTGAGGTCACAAGGTCAAGAAAAGGGATTCCACAAAGGCAAAGACTATGGATAGTTTCCAGGTGCAGTATGGATTTCACTACTTTATTCTGCACAGGAACTGCCTGATATAAAAAGATAGCAGCTCTGTAAGAACAGACAATTTGACTTCCTAAGTTCTCCAGTGTTTGGAACATGACAAGTGAACTTAAACACTGTCTCCTTTATATGCTTTGCCTTCTCAATTACATGCCTGATTTGTAACTCTGCTGTTTTCCCCACAGCAAAACAGGTTTGTCTCAGGAATAACGGAGATATTGGCAACAGAACCTACTGCACCACTGGAGCTCCTGATAAAGAATATCTCACTGTTACATCACAAGTGCACACAAATCCTAGTATATCTTAGTGTTTAAGGGATACACAAGTAGGCTGTAGATTCTGGAATTACATGTATATTTGGAATACCCTGAGTGGAGTGCTTAGGTGCAGAATAGTTTTAATGAACTGCAAGTAGAAAGGCAGGAACAGAATGTGGCAAAATTGCCTATGCAGACCATCAGTGCTTTTTAAACACAAACACAAACTCATAATCTTGAGTGGCTGTGAAATAAAAGAGTATGCTCTCTGAGGCATGAAATAAGAGGCAAAGTCAGAAATGAACTTATCAAAGAATAAAGTGGCCCACATCACAAATATTTTCGTACTACAAGCTAATAATGATTTCTAACACTGAATTCAGTTTTAATTTCACAAACCTGCACAGTAAAAAGACAGATCTTTGATTAGGACAGTAATTCATGCCCCGACTCTAGTACTTTGTGAAATTTCTCTTAGTGAGAAGGACAAAATTTAGTAAGTTTTATGAAGTTGCTAGACCATTGAATGAAGCTTTTGAGAATATGGAGTGGGTAAGGTACATCCTAAAATTAAAGGTGAAGAAGCACAACAGAGACCAGTAAGACTCCTTAACACAAACCATCTTCCATTCAAGAGGAACTACCTTAGGGATGGTAAGATGGGTGGTGCTTAAAGCAGAGAAGATTTATTTTACACCTGTTCGGCAAATCTTCCAGAACAAAGTCAAAGCAAATTGCTAACACAAGGACAAAAGACAGATGTCTTAAGAAGAAGCATGCTACAAAGGAATAGTCTTCAAGCCAGGGAACGCTCAGACTTCAGCTCTGAAAAATTATGGGAGTATCTTGGAGGAGTTAAGAGATAAAAAATCCAAAATCCAGGATATGCTCTAGGGCCCAAGGTGAAGAAAACTGTGCATAGACATTTCTTCTGCTTTGTATCTCTGCCATTAAATTTACTAGCTTCATGTGGCCAATGTATAAAAACCCCTTTATAATCCCTGTGGTACAGCAGTGGTCCCAAAAAGAGGGCTTAAAGAGTAGGTACGAACATAAAAGTGTGCCTGGGGAGTGTGCCTGAGAGGCTGGGGCCACAGCCGGCGTTTGGAGCCTGCCCAGGCCCAGGGGAGCAGAGGAACTCATGGATCCAGCGTGTGGGTCCAAACACAGCTGCCTGGTGTGCATCCATAAGGGGCTGCTCTGCCAGGACTGTGACACCCCATAAACACCCTCCTTTGCTGGGATTAACCACGCTTCTGGCACGAGAGCTCCTGCCAGGAGGCTGAACATGAGGTTTGCGTGCTTGCTCCCAAGTGACCTGGCTGCACTCCCACAGTAATCTAAATGTGTACTGTATTCGCACAAATAGCACTGAGATCCTGATTTCCACATAGCACATTTTTGTGCCTCGCAAAATAGCATGTTAGGTGTTTGAAAGAAATGTGAAGAATGGATTAGGTTTTCACTATTAACACTCTCTAAACAAGGCACAACCCCTGCCTTGGACAGTGAGGGCATTTCTAGTTCACTTTCACTTCTCAGCTTCATTTCTGCGTACCAGGAATCATCTGCAGCATTGGATTGGTAAAGTTTTGGCATGTTGTTTCAAACTCTGTTAAAATGTTGTGAGTTTGTCATGTGTAGTACACTCTGCTTTCCATTATCTATTCACTCTTAATCCCTCTCTGGACAGATAAAATTTTTGGCAAACATGAAAAAAAACAGAAACAAAGAGAAGGAAAACAACTACTGACTAAGGAAAAAGGGGGAGGGGAGCATATGCAGCATCTTTAAATTTCCTCCCTTCTTCCATTAGCAGACTGGTGAAAAGCCTCTATACAGAGTCCCCTACTGCTATGTAAATAATTTGTATTTCAGGGGAGAAGTTGATTGCCTCACCTTCCTTATTTTATTTACTTCATATTCTCAGAAGAAAAGGTGGTCTCAGTCCTTCTAGAACTAGCTGTAGATGATCACCAGAAGAAGAGAATGCATAAGGGAGACCTCACAGAGTATTTCAGTACCTGAAGTGAGCCTACAAGACAGATGGAAAGGGACTTTTTGCACTGGAATCAAGTCATAGGACAAGAGGGAACGGCTTAAAGCTGAACGAGGGTAGGTTTAGATTAGATATTAGGAAGAAATTCTTTCATTTCAAAGTGGTGAGGCACTGGAACAGGTTGCCCAGAGAAGTTGTGGATGCCCCATCCCTGGAAGTGTTCAAGGCCAGTTTGGATGGAGCTATGCAACCTGGTCTAGTGGAAGATGTCCCTGCCCACAGTAGGAGGGTTGGAACTGGATGATCTTTAAGATCCCTTTCAACACAAAACATTCTATGATTCTGTAAAAAGGCAAATGACTAATATAGGCTGAAGGTGAAAAATATTATCTCATAATGACCCAAAATATTGTAAGAGACTGTACCATTAGTTCATCCTTTCAAAAAAAGTCTTCTCCTGAGTTCACACTTGTACTAATTTTTATCTCAGTTCAGTCCCCTGTTTTGGGCATATAAGAGAACAGAGCAAAGACATTTGGATTTTTGAAGCCATGTGGATTCATTGTTGTACATAGATAAACAGTGTATCAAGAAATACAAATATATCCTAAAAAGAGAACCTGAAGTAACTCGAAAGTAAAAGGGACAGTTTCTGTATGAGAAGAAATTAAAAAGCTCAAGCTAATTAGCAAAGAATTGAAAAGAAACAGAGTGATAAACAAAACTATAAACTCTGAAATGATGGGCAATCCAGTGATCCTATTAAACATCCGAGAAAGCTGCCCAACATGAACACAAAATTAGAAAAAGGAGAAAGATGTCCATACTCAGTGGGTTAAGATCTAAGAAGGTGACTCATCCTGAAATGCTGGTTGTGCAAACTCCCAGGACCACACCATGATCATCCACTCCCTGGGGACAGCTGATCTTCACTTGCTAGGTTGCAAGTAGTTGAGGAACAACTCACCTTCTATCTAGTATAAAGTTCCCCCCCAAACTCCAGATTACTGATTTGGTCCAGCATGAAAACCTTCCCACTTCTCAACTGGATCTAACTGAGCCACAACAGAGTTAAACCATGTCACCACACTTCCACTGACAACTTGAAATGAACATTCTTTGGCCAATTTATTTTTCTTTCTTGAGCCAAAGATTATTTTCCTAGAAAGCTGTCTGTGCTCTATGTACTGCTCCCTGCAAAACAACACTTCAAACTACATCTCACTTGAAAATTGTCAAGAAGACCAAACACAAGGAACAGGACAGTGCTTCTACATGGGCAGTTTCAACAGCAGAGACCACTTTATGTGGCAGCTCTGGGGTGTTCTCTGCACTCACACAGCACATGCTTCTTGAGAGTTAGGAGTAAAATCTTAGCATTATTAAAGTCAGCAGGAATTTTCCCAGTGAGCCAGAATTTCATCCTAGATTTCATTTGTTTCCCTCTGTAAACAAATAGTAAAATATTTAATCCTCAAAATGTGTAATAAGCAATACAGTGTAAAACAAAATATCTTTCATGTTGAATGAAATGTCTTGAAGTCCAAAAAGTGGGCTTCCTTCACCAAGGAAAGCCCTTTAATGTTCTGGGACACAGTTCCCTCATACATTCCCTTTTTATAGCTGTTTCTATAGCTGTCTCTCAGTTGTTCTTAGATAATTTCCACATAGAAAGGATGAAGTTGTCCTTTTGCGCTTGGTAGGAACAGGAGGTCCTGGTCACAACTATGTTCTTAGGTATTAAAACAACAGTGAAGCTGAATAAACATTCTGATGATGAAAAAGAAAACAAACAACTACAATATTGCAAAGAGCTGTCCACGACATTTGTTGAAAAATAATTGTCTGTTCCCTTCCTACTTTGATACTTGTGTTTTAATTTGAGGAACTGTGTACATAACAATTTTTTACTATAACTTGGACTTAGAAACATGGTTCTGCTCATTTTCATTGCAGGCAGAATTGTAGTCCTCATATCAACCATTTAAATCAAGTAGCTTTTTCTTTTTTGACACTCTTTTTCTTTTTTCTGACACTCTGCTCAACACAGGTCTTAGGAGACACACCTGATCAGTCAAATGACAATGACCTCTCCTCCACTCTCCAAGTACTCTGAAATTATTATTAATGACAACAGACAGCAAGAATTTGTGATCTAAATACAAAGGGAACAAAAACACAGTCATACACTGTATTAATTATTTTCTCATTCTGTGTGGAAATCTGTGTGTAAACTTGATGTTTTTAGAAGCACTTAAATTTACAGCCCTCATTGCCACAAAGAAAAGATAAAGGAAATGTGGTAAGTAGAAGTGCTCCTTCCATTACAGCACCAACAGACAGATTGTGAGATAGAAGATGTGGGCTAATTGTGGAGGCCATAAAGATACGTTTTTTACCTGGTAGCCTAAGGATTGTGCTAATGATCATTGTAAAATACTCAAGCAATCCAAACCTGTGCTTTCATTCTTCTTTTGCCATCATGATCTTTAATCTTTCCCAGCTCATTTTTATTGCCAATAATAGGGAAGCTCTCCTCACTTGCAAAAGAGCACAAGAGAACCTCAGCAGAGAATTGCTCTGGACATTAAATACTAGCAGCAGCGCTCAGTACCTCACTGTTTGTCTTTGGTTTGTTTGTTGTGGGTTTTTTTAATGTGACATATCAGCTAAGATAATATTATACTTATTTCTCAATGGTAAAACGAGTACTTTAAGCAAAACATACACACCCTGGTCACTCACTACCTTCCTAGGAATTCCCCGACTCAGGGCTGCTGCCCATAATGCCAGGATAGCTGTGGTGTGACCAGACCCTCAGCTGGCTGCCACCAACTGTGCAGCTGACAAACACCAGGTAGAGGTGTGAACACAAATCCAGAGCAAATAGGTGAAGTTCACTGTTTTAACCACTCCCTTCTGAAACAGCTTCTTCACACAAGCGCAGTTACATGAAGAGATGGCAAATGAAATACTGGGATACACAATTTGAAGAGAGTTGCATTGCAACACTGCTACATTTTGAAGCAATAAAAAGTGGCAATTTGTTTGCCAGTCTTGGCATCTTATTTGTCATTTATATATGTTTACTGTGGACTCAGTGATATTCAGATTGTTATCTCACACAAACAAACCTACAGTGATTCTTAGGCCTCTCAAAAGATGGCCAGTACCACCTTCTTTTAGCAATGATCAGTTAAAAAATTAGCCCTTCCACCTCAGGCATATTATTTTACTCTCCAGAAGCCCCCTGCTTCTCTTTGTTTGCCTAGTTGAAGATCAAAAGCTCTTACTTCCAGAATGGCAGCAAGCGAGAAAGAAGAAAACCTTGACTCAAGCAATTTCTTCCCCTGAGAAAAACACTGTGAAGCCAAGGGATGAAATCCGACGTGTCCAGTCCATCTGTGCAGCTGCATTCCACAGCTGCTCGTGCAAGTCCCAGAGCGGATTAGCAGATGTAGGCTGCTACCCTCCAACACACAGGTCTTGTCCTCACGGGTCACTCAGCCTTGCACCGCTCACACCACTTGCGTGCGCGGTGGCTCTCCCAAATCCCACAGCAGCGTGCAGGGCACACAGGAGTCCTTTGCTCCCCTGCCCTTTTATGCAGTCAGACCTGTAGCACTTTCAGGTTTAGAAACTTTCCGTAGGACCCCCCACCACGTCCACTACCCCAAATCTGGCAGAAAGCTTAATAAAACAACCCAACAGCCCGTCTGCCTGCCTGCTTTTACAGCAGGATGACTCAAAGAGCCTCATCTTTTTGCCCTCACTTTTTTCAATGCATACAGTGTGATGAAAACATATGACCTCATTGGAACTTACAGAGAGATGTGGCAAACTTTATATATTTACTTGGGCTCTGAGATTATTTGGACTCTAGACTCGCTCGCTCTCTCTAAGAATATGAATTTTTTTTTTTGATCGCGACAGCCACTTGTTGGAAATTTTTCTATGCATATTGTAATTGGTGCCTACCACACATGCAGGTACTTTCTCACATCCACTAGGTAATAATTAGAAAGTTTACACAGAAGATTTCCAGTCTACCCTCTACAGAAAAACATCTTGACGGGAATTGCAGTTCTGTACGTCATTCTTTTGCAAATAAACAGAGGGTTAATACATCAAGCTGCTTGTCCAACAATCCACTGCAACTCAAAGGAAAGCGGTGCAATGTTTTATAGTAAATTTACTCTCATATATCCAAACCTCCAAACATCTGAGTCACACTTCTGAAGAGCTCAGTATTAGAAGGTCTGGCTTAATCAGGGCATCACCAGACATATTCCAAAGAAACCTCATTGCCAGAAATACTTTTCTTATGAAAATTCAAGTCTATGTTTTACATAGGAGTTTATATAGGGTGTCTATGTGGTGCAAACACAAAATGCTATCACTCGAAGCTTTACCACTGTTAGTAGTCACTTTTTTTCTTCTAAAGGTTGTCTGCATTTCCTTTCACGTTTGGCATCAGGCTTTTAAACAACAAGAAACAAAACTGGTACACTGTCAGATTTAATAACAATAAGCTTCTCTGACATGCTATTATTTGTTTAGCTTTTGGAAAAGCTAAATATCACAGCTATATATCTTAAAATATTCAGTGCTTTTCTAACCTACTGCAAGACTTATTTTAATTGGCAAGAGCTTATCTTAGAAGTGGTAACAAAAAGGACCAAACTCTGTCTAGCTCCATGTCACCCTGACAACTGGTCAGAAGTCTGAAAAGGAGCATGTCTGACCTCTATCATTTTAAATATGATCAGAACAAATTGTATTTTCTTAGAAATACAAAATGTGAATGAAAATATATTTGTTTTGGGATATTTCATTTCTTTTATATACAGAAAAAAAAAAATCTACCTTTTACTTTTCCCTGTTACTAACCACTGAAGTTTTTCATTAAAAGAAAAAATGTTCTTAATTTCTTTAAAAGTTTTCAAAGAAAATACTTACTATTTTCTAAGTAGCTCTAGCTGAAAGATATGGCAGCATGACATAAAAGAAAACACATAGAAGCTTCTTCTTTCTGCAGAATAAAGAAGAAGAACAATAGTTCTTTATTCTCAGAAGAAGAAAGCTCAATTTAAGATTCTTTCTCTTGATACAGATTAACAGATACCACTGACAGATAGACAGATGAGCAAAACCAGTTCATTAAAACAGACTTCAAACCCCACCCTAGGGCACCTGCAGATGCACTCATACATGGACGCTCCTGAGCTGAAGACAGGATTCCATGTACAAAACGCAAGCAAGGGGCTATCCTGGGGCTTCCATCTTTTTCTGCCTTTAGGATACACATTTTCAGAGACCTGTGATAGACTATTTATCTTTTCAGGTATAGAAAGAGGATAAAAATGTTGTGAGGTTTAAGGTTACTATCATCTCCATTCATGTATGAAACAAAGTACAGTGTAGTTTGCATCAAGATTCTCATGAAAAATGCCCTGTCTCTGCTTTTAGCCACGAAGTTCAAGAGGTGCTACATTTAATAACAAAGGAATGTCTAATGCTGAGTGCTCTGGGCAGGCTGCTTTTCTATCTGAGACTTTACTAAGTTGTTTTTTGTTTGTTTAAACTCCTAGAAGGCTTTCTGCTAATACTAAATTTAAATAATGTAAATATTCTTTTCTAAAACACCATCAAGATGGATGTTTTAAAATTGTTATGCATAAAACATTGGAACAGAGCTCTAGTACCAAAGCAAGTTTAACACAGTCATTCTTTTCCACAAAATTTATCAACAGCAGCATTTTTGGGGAAGTTTTTCAGATTTTTCAAGGAGTGCTTTCCAGGAAGGGTCTTTTCTGTTCAACTCTTGAACATATCTTCTATCATTCACTCTGAACATAACAGATGGCCTTTGTACTTCTTATAATTAGTAGTATAGTCAAATCCACTTGGATTTGACCCTAGATGGACACTATTTACTGAGACTGAACAGGCTTTCCTAGCTTTCTGTCAATGAAACTGCTGGAAAAATGGGCAACATCCTACATCTCAGTGATAGCCAAGGAGTACAGTGCTGCACTATTGACAGTGGTGCACTAGGAAATGTGTAAGTGGCTAAACTCACCCGTCAGGCAAAAGAGAGCTAGGTAACTCTATTTTGCCAAAATCAGCAGAAAGCAAGCTCCATTTACTCCTGCTTTCTCTCTCACTTCACTGTCAGTGGCCATGTTGTGCCTCCACTGCAGAAAAGTATCCAATGCTGAGTATGCTGTGAAACCACTGCTTCCTTTCCAGGCTGTGATGCAGACTGACACCATTAACTGTAACCATATGAACCACATCAGTTCCTCCCATATTATTTCAATTTTCTGAGAGGATCAATATTCCAGAATTCATTTGCCCATGATCTTCAGACACTCCTGGTGCTGGGTTATGGTACTAGGCAGAAGGGACATACTCAGCTGGCTAAACAGAAAAACAAGTGGTAGGAGGCAGAAACTGGAACCAGTGAACACATTCCACCATTATAACCCTTCTCATTTGCTCTTACCTCACTTGTGAACTACCAGCATAGAGCAAGCTAAAAGCTACGGCAGACTGGGATAGGAGGCCCACACTGGGGAACCTCCAAGCACCTTGAGCTCTCATCTACCAAAAGACTATACTTACGTTTATTTTGTGCTCTGGCATGGTGAAAAGCATGAACTTTGTACCCTGACTCGTCATCTGATTACTTTATTTCAAACTTCACCATGCATACAGGATTTAAGAGAACAGGGCTACTCAATGGAAAAAGTAGGCTGCCAGCAACTTCTGCAGTAAATTCTTCATTGCATTATGGCAGTTGGGTCTTTGGACATGCATAGTTAAAATAATGGGCCTGATCTTCTTTGACATCAAAGGGTCTTGTTCACTAATTTAACAAAGGAACTGTAAATGGAGTGCAACTGTAATTTGATCCAATATGCAGAAGTATTGTAATGACATGCACATGCAAATTAAGGAAAGATAATATGCATCTTAATGCCAAGAAAATTGTCAGTAAATATGTAAAGGGTAATTTTTGAAATGAAAAAATATAGAAATTCTATTGGCAGTTAAAAATGCATATAAAGATTAATTATCTGAGGTTTAGTGGGAAATATTTAGGTTAGACATTCGAAAATAATTTATATTCCTAAGGTAAGATATTTGCCAAGAGATGTGACTGAGACAGCATCACTATATGTGTTCAGGAGCAGACAAGATGAAAACCATATGTATGTAATGCAGAAGGAAGTCCTGCAACAGGCCAGGGATAAAGTACATGAATTAAGAGACTCTATCCAACTCATTAGACATAAATCTTGCAGGAACTAGCCCTGCAATCCTTACTCACAGACATGTATGATTTCAGTGGGACCATGTAAATAAGCCAGGGCAAATGACTCAAGAACAAAATGTCCGTAAAGATTTAGAATGGTCTGTAAGAAACCACAGCAAAAACAGCAAAAAAAAAAAAAATAGGTAAACAGGTTGACAAGTTTATTTATCAGAAATGCTACTGAATTGCAGAGAAAACCTAACTCACTCTTTCCATGTCCATACAAAAGGCTTTAGGTATTAAGCAGGACTTTGGAAAACTTGAAGTAGGTTTGTTGGGGTTTTTTAGACTTTGTCTTACCCATCACTTACTGCATATTCACAGAACATTTTTAATACCACCTTCACAGCAAAAGAATTTTATCAAGACTTTCAATTTAGAAGTGAAATAATAAGGCAGTTATTTGCATTTGTAAGCACTAACGGTTACACCTTGCTTCTCTGACTTGACTTTGGAAGTTACCTGCAAATTTTCTGGGACTGGAAGTATCCAAATACATCACCTCAGCAAAGAAAGTCATTCCTGGGCCACACAGAGTGCACAGATTTCCAGCATGGCACACCTGGACTCCTTCACAGGACTACAGGAGCTTCTTTTGGAACACAATTACTTTTCTTCTACAACAATAGGTTGTTTCCTGTGTTCAGTCTATCATGGTCTTTTATGTGGATTTACTAGAAATTAATATGCTGAGATTCTCCATTCTCTTCCAGTTCCTCTGCCATCAGCTCATGAGAAACATTAAATAACTCCTGGGTAGCTAAACTAATTCACTTCAGGCTAGTCTGGAAATCTTTTACTACTTGGAGTCCTACAAAGTGACTCAAAGTGACGAAGTTCAACAAGGGGCAGATTTTCCCAAATATAAAACTACAGTTACATATAACTGAACAAAAAAGAATTGAAACTGNGTTCAGTCTATCATGGTCTTTTATGTGGATTTACTAGAAATTAATATGCTGAGATTCTCCATTCTCTTCCAGTTCCTCTGCCATCAGCTCATGAGAAACATTAAATAACTCCTGGGTAGCTAAACTAATTCACTTCAGGCTAGTCTGGAAATCTTTTACTACTTGGAGTCCTACAAAGTGACTCAAAGTGACGAAGTTCAACAAGGGGCAGATTTTCCCAAATATAAAACTACAGTTACATATAACTGAAAGGCTCAAGTTTGTCTAGAGCAGTTTTTTGCATTGAAAATCTTCAGACTGCATTCCACAAACAGGTTTTTGAGTGCGCAATCCTGCCCCCACTATTATACTTCAGACACACTACTGTCAGTCCACTAATAACTATGTTGATCCATACTGGGCTCTGGCCTCACCCTTGCAGAGCCAGCAGTGAAACTACTCACAGCTTGTCTTTTGCTATGGCTCTTCAACAAGTTATTCAGATCACCTCAGAGTATTCTTAAATAAAACAGATATTCCCATTTTGCATGGGAATGCCACAGAGGATGGTGCTCAGTGCTCATCAAGGCCCACTTATATCAGTTACTGCTTCTGCATGCAAAGCTATAAAGGACATGTCTGTATGTAAGCACCTGCTCGACCAGCTTTTGCAAAAACACAATGATATGGGATACAACAAAGGCCATACAGACTTTGAAGAAACTGGCCTCAAGTGGGGATGACTGTAGGGAAGGTAAAAATAACTTCTGATTCTCATAGGAACAGATATTTCATGAATGAATGTTTTGGAAGTCTTTTGGAAGCCTAAGGATAGTACCAATACACACTAAAAGATGTTTTATGAGAGTCAAATTTCAGCTGGCAACATACTGCAAATACTTATTGGCCTACCAAGTAGTTGAGATGTTCCAGAAAGGCAACACAGGTCTCTATAGTACAGAATTAGCATTCAGAAAAAGGGATTTCTTTGTTCACATGCTTCCACTGGATCTACAGATGTACATACTTTTCACACTAGAGAGCTGCTGGCAACTCTACGCCTCACTTTTTCTGAATCATGAATTTTATGGAATCTTTCTGCTCTCTCCACAAAAAATATGCAAAGACAAGTAGATGATTTTCACCCTTTGTCAGGCCAAAAGTATGGCGTCATCTTTCTTTCTGCAGGTATGTCCTCAGCTTTTAGAGCACAAGCAAAGACTGTCTTAGGATAAAAAAAAGGTCCAAATCAAAATAAGGACTCCTTAATTCTGCATTATAGGCCTGGAATTTCTTGTTTTCTTTCTCTTTCATTTTGCTTCACATATACACTGACTAGATTTGTACCTGCAGAAAAACTTCCAATTGAGGGCATCAGCAACTCCAGAACCAGAACCAAAAGTAGGACTACTTTAAAGTCTAACACACTGGGTGTGCCAATGTCCCAATAGAAAGATTTACTAAAGTGTAACTGGCATAAGACATACCAGTTTCTTTCCCTGGGGACTGATACAATGCCTCCCGCCATGTTTGACTCACCAGCTGTCCTCTTTCATGGGGAGCTGCATACAACAACAGGCTGGAACAGCACCCAGACCCATCTGTACCAAAGAGAATTAAAACACTACCCAGCTCTGTTTATAAGAACTTCCCCTGCTTAACCCATGTGCATTCAAAGCTGTTCTTCAAGACCTCTCATCCAAAGTCCTACAGCACATAAACCTTCTAGATGGTAAGGGCAGACAGAATAACGCCCAAGGAGTGTGAAGTATCTATAACTGCATTGAACATGTGAGAAGCAGACTGTATCAGGGAGAGGAACAGAATGTGTCAAGTAGAAAAGCCTCAAAAAAGGCTGGGTGTGGAGAACTGGAATCACAAGAATCAAACCATGCAGCCAAACCCTGAGTTCTTACCAGGGAAGTGGAAATAAAAGCAAATGGAACTGTACAGAAGTGAGAATGCGATACAGTAATTAATGAGGAGAACAGCTCCTAACAGAATTAGGAAAAAACAACAAAACACAATTTACTGTAACTGTGAACAGAGAAAAGATGAAAAAAAATCTTTTCTTGTGCTTCAAAACTGCTTAGTTTTTCTCTACTTCAACACACAAAAGATTTCCACAATCTACTGCATCTGTAAGCAATTCCAGCTCTCTAACATGTGACATCCGTTTTAGTCATTGTTAGGGAAAAAGGGATAGGCCATTTTCTTCACTACTCCAGCACTTTTCCATAGTATTCAGGAAAGGAACACACACTCTGTAAGGTTCTTTCAAATACAAATGCATGTTGTCTGCTGGTAATGACAATGTGTTTGTTGTCTTACTTATGAAAATAAGTATTGAGAAACATAACATCTTTTTTATATAGCAGCAGCAACCTCATGTCCCTGTAAGATACAACAGATTCTGTGCCACACACAGAAATTATTCAGAGACCAAAGAATGGACAAAGCAAACTCAGTTACTGATTATGGTTTTTCCAGTCTTGGTATGGCTTACAGCACCATGTCATCTTCAAGGCCTCCCTACCAAAACCCTTCTGTAGTCACAGAGGTAAGAACTTCAATAGATGGTGCCATGACCACAGTGCAGATGGCAGAGCACACCATGTGTGATGTTGCTCACTGAACATTTTTTGCTCTGTAGTTAGATGGGACACACACAGACTTACACAATTTTGAACAAGAATTGGTGGCAGAGCAGTGGCTGCTACTTGGGGATTCAAGCTGAGGTTGCATTTTGGATCATTACCTACATAGCTTGAGTTGCTGATCTGAATTCTGCAGCATGAAGTCAAAAAGCACTTTCAGACTGGAAAACCGAATGTGAAAAAAAGCCTTCGGTCCTTGCACTTGAGACTACTGATGGGGCCGATGCTGCCAGAACACAGGTACATCCTATGGCTGGATGTTACTGGTAAAAGCAGTAGTAAGAAATGCAAGGAAAAGAACAGCATGCCAGCTATAAAGAGCTTGACTTCAATCTTGATTTTGTATCTGTGTTGCAGCAAAGCTGCAGCAGCACATCCATCAATATAGATAAAATCTTGGCACTTTATGTATATGAGTTCATTAAAATAGATTTAATCCAGGAAGCTTGCTTTCTATTTTCAATGGGTTTTTACTGAACAGGCTAAGAACACTGCACTTGCAAAACCCTTGGGAATACGACTGTGTGCTGGCTTCACTTAAGCAAACTGCAGGAGCACATTTCTAAAACACACAAGCCAAGGAAGGGCATGGTAGGCTGCCATTCCCTCAGACATTACAACAAAGTTTATTTATGCAGAATCAAAGGAAACATCAGTGGAGAGCACAGCAATGAAAATGATGACTGAGCTTGACTTCTGACCTCTCTGGTTTTTCTGTCTCTGACCTTTCCACTTAACCAGACTTCAAACTCAGCCTATGGTCTTCATCCTGCAATATTTTGAGTACACTCAGCATTCTGAGGTGCTGCCGGGATGTGCTGAACAGATTGTATGACCAAATCCAGATTTAGGTATCATCTGCGATAGAAACATGTCCAAATTTTTAGTCATTAGGTGCTACAAAGAAGGAGCTGTTATTACTGATATCCCCTTTCTATGTCAAGCTGAGGGTGTCCTGTTTCTCAAACCTATTAACCATCTGTTGTCACATGAGAAACTCTGTGACTTTAAGCATTTATTATGGTGCTGACACAACTTGTCTGTACTTTCAAAACAATGTGAATACATCAATTACAACATAAAAAAAAATTGTTGGTCAACCTATGTTTAATATTAGAGGCCCACATTATGCATGCATGCAAAGTTGGAACACAACAAGCACTGCTTTAGCCAGTAGTGTTCAGTATGAAATCACAGCGAATGTGTAACTTCTATCATACCTGCAGGAACAGATTATTTCCTGTAAGTATTTTCCAATAAGAGGAAAACATGCCTGCCACATACTTTTTTTGAGCACATTGAAATCCTGCATACTAAAGAAACATTTAAAAGCAGCGTTGTATTTGATGGAAAGACAAAGGTATTAGGTGTACACAAACAATATCCAGTAGGTAAAACACATGAACAGAAGACAAACAGTGCATCAGATTAATTACTTTGCAAACACAGTCTTACCATATTGCTTCCATATATATTATGTGTGAAAGAAATTAGAAATGGTCATTGGGTACCTTTTTGCCCACATCAGGGCAATGACTTTCAGTGCACTCCACACAAACAATGGGGCTAATGATTAGCACTTCACACACTTTGGTTCACACGTAATCACATACTATTCCTCAGGCAAACAAGCAGTTAACTCACCACTCCATTTACTTCATTGGGACTACACATGGAAATGAAAATTGAACAGGGCAAGTAAGAGGTTCAGAGTTCAGTATTTAGCTTTTCCTTGCTGAAGTTAATGCAGCTTGAAAAATGTAAGGACAGAACATTTTAGTGAGCAATAATAGATACAAAACATTTATTTAGTTAGCTAAATCATGACAATTTATTTAAGAAAATCAGATCACTGATTTACAGTTTGTTTTGCTCTGAAATAAACACAGTTCACTTACCATATATTCCATGTTGGAAGCAGGTGGGAAGACTTTACCTCTGACTTGATTATGATAATCAAGAATGGCAATCATGTCATTCTGTGAAATGTAGCGCTTCCGCCTGGCTTTGGGAATTTTTGCAGAGTCCAAATGAGCTGCCAAAGCCGTCTCGATGTCAGTGAAATTATTGTCTGACAGGAATAGGTCAGTGGAGTTGGGTAACACTAATGCACTTGTTTCACAGAGAACGGAAAACAAGAGAGCACAACTGATTGCAGCAATTACTGTCATTCTGGGGCCAAAGGAGACAGATAGGCCACAGAGGTACTCTGCTTTAAGTCAGGGCAGCAGAAAGCAAATCTGTAGAAGAGAAGATATCAAAGATGTGATTCTGTACATCTGGGTAGCAAGACGAAGTGAACTGTGACCAGAAAAATCATTCTGTCTGTCAGCTCAATCATAAAAGCAATCCACACAGAACATGTGTTGCTGAGCAATTTTCAATAACTGTATTAAGTGATGATGGTCTTACTACAACACACCAAATGAAGTATCATTATACCACTAATTACATGGTCAGAGCTAGTAGTATTCCTCAAATAGAGACAGTGCTATCACACCGGATCAGTCCATATACCACACTATAAATCTTAAATGGGGAGACTGCAAGAAACCTCACATCATGTTTTCCACTGAAAATTACAAATACATCCCAGGCTATGCCTATCCCATAGGCATGGACTGTTTCCACACAATGTGGCAAAGATAAAACTAGTAGGCAAAAGAAAACATATACAGCATGAAAGCAGGACATCTTAGAAACAGCATTCAAATCTTAAGGTCAGCAAAATGTGATGATAAAACTGCATGCAAAGCAAACTTATGGAGCTGAATGGCTTACCTCTGGATAATACCAAGAAAAAAGAACACAGTCTATTGTTCTCCCAGTATATATAGCACTCTCCTATGTGATGATATGAACCTTTGTGAAGAAGTGTCTCTTATTACAACCCCCCAAAGAACAAAACTGTGCTGGTTGTGAAGCTTCTGGCCAGAGGAGCTGCTCACAGCCTTTATATGTCACAGCCCGTACGAGCCAGCCCGGGCAGTGTCCCGGCGGGTCCCGCTCAGCCGAGGCGGGCGGGAGGGGCTGTGCCGAGCCCACGGCAGCCATTGGGTGGCACCCCGGAGGGTGGGTGCTTTGGGGACTCAGTTACACCCCCGGCTGCTGCAGCACAAAGAGGCAGCGTGCAAGGCTCTCTCTTCGGCATTTCCTACCTTTTGTTTTCTCTCCGTGGCTGTTTTTTTTCCTTATTTCCCCAGCATCATGCTGGCTCGGGAAGCGCTGTTTCACGCAGCTCCACGAGCCCCCACGGCGCAGCCTGAAGCGCAGAGTTTGCAAACCTGAGTTTGTGGTCGCGGTCACAGGAAACGGTACCCGGGCAGCGCCGTGCCCCCGGCCCNCGGGCGAGCGGCCCCGCTCCATCCATCGCCGGCACGGCAGCTGCCCGAGGGCCGCTCCGCCCTCCGCTCGCCCCCTTCTCCTCCTCCCTCGCCCTCTGCCCGCCGAGGCACAGGCAGAGCTCCGGGCGGTCGTGGCTGTCCCAGAGCAGTTACCTGAACGTCTGCCAGTGAGAAGCTACGGGAGCGGCAGGACCGAAAGCTCCCGCCAGTGCCAGGGACACATCTGTTTCCCATTAGCTAGCCTATAGCTGGAATTATTTAAGCACAGAATGGTCCAGCCACTCACACAGCAGAGCTAAGGGCATAACAGTGAGGCCATGACGAAAGCGAGCAGAGGAGCAGCAGCAGCCAGCAATTGTGTACTGGGGACAGCGTATGGGAGCTACACAATGTCAGGCTGACCCCCACCAGGGCTGGGCGACCTCGGGCAGCCTGTAAAATGAGACCCTTAAAAGTGTAATTGCAGTATTTTGTGACATCTTAAAGGAGCTGGGAGAGAGAAACACGACAGGTTTGATATTACACCAAAACTTAGGAGTGCTCAAAAGTTTCAGTAGCTCTGTTAGAGGAGCAATATGGGATTTTAGTATTAAGGAGGTGCAGTCCAGTAGTTGGAGCGCAGGGCTGGAAGCCAACACTCACGCTCTCCTTTTGGCTCTGCTACTCACTTGCTGTGTGGCCTAACCCAAACCATTTAATCTCTGTGTGCAATCTCTACAACAGTATAATAGTCTTCTGCAGACATGTCGTAAGGATCAAATGACTTGTGCTTGATAGTGTACTTTGCGATGAAAGGTGTTAAGTATAAGGTGTCATAATTAGTTACATTACTATATGTATACCCAGCCGGTCCAAAACTGCTACTTAAACTCCAGGTATTCCTTTGCATGATTATACAAGAAACTTGAACACATAATTTGTCCTTGCAAGACTAGATGTTGGATGATTCGTTTCATTCAATTTTCTTTCTTCTGAAATGAAGTTCTTATTTGTTCGTGTTAATGTCAGGAACTGTCTTTCCATTGTTTGAATACAATAAGAATTCTCAGCTCCTTTGAATTGCTGCAGGTCCTGTGATTTCATCTGAGCTGCAATGAGTCATCAAAGGGAACACACCAGCTTAACATGTCAGGAAGTTCAGAGGGCAGATTTTACTAGTTAGTCACATTTTAGATTGCTATAATTATTTCCTCATACTCACCTTATGGCAGTACTTGGAGGCTCTTATGACACAGGACACTATACAGAACAGCAAGGATATACAAGCAAATGTGAAATAGTCATAGATTTCACATCTGTAAAACTGAGCTGTACTTTCCTACAAACAGACCAGTTTATGAGAAAATTCTTTTATTTCCCTTACCGTCTTGTAATTATTTGGTTCCATGTCAACAGGCAGTCAGTGCAACTGCTCACCTAAATGTAAATGAAAAGGTTATGAGCAATGCTAATAAGCATTACTGGAAAGAGTATATTGTGAATGTGAAAGACCTTAGAACGTGAGAGCGTCTCAACCCAAGTGTGTTGAACTGGTCAGTTGTCAAGAAGGAGTTGCAAATAGTGAAAGAATGATAGTTACTCTCAGGCTTGACAAGTAAGCTGGTGAAGACAATCACATGCGCATGTGCGTTCAGTGTTCTTCTGAAAGAGTCAATCACCAGATATGCGCTGAAATTTAGCAAGCAAGACCAATGAAGCCACACTAAAGTTCTCATGAACGTCTGTGCCAAGGAGAGGAATGTCTAAAATGAAGAGGAATGAAGAAAAAACACATCAAAGACGTCAGCAAGGAGAAAAATAAGAAGTGGATGGAACGGTCTGCAACATACACAAAAAGAACTATTTCCTGGTTCTTCAGCCATCTCAGAAAAGACAAAGAAAACAATTAGACCTGTGATAAAAGACAATTAAGGGCCAAAGACAGAGCATTAGTGAGACTTCGGATTAGTCAAAACATCTATAAACCTAATTAAGAACAGAATGTGCCAGCCTAGACGGCCACAACGTGGTTACTGAGCAGCCTGGAAAAAAATAAAGGACAATAATTCTTGTACTTAATGTCGGCAAATGTTACCAGTGAGAAAAGTTATATAATCAAGAATGAGAAAGAATGTAGAAGAAACTAAGAAAGAAAAATAACTCAGTTTATCTTCTGAAAGACTCAGTTCTAGGAAATGGACTAGATTTCAAGGTTTCATAGAAAATATCTACATTTTCACAGAACCAGTGTTCATGCATAGGAAAAAAAAAAGGA
Organism: Ifrita kowaldi; assembly: GCA_013398055.1. Taxonomy (NCBI): domain Eukaryota; kingdom Metazoa; phylum Chordata; class Aves; order Passeriformes; family Cinclosomatidae; genus Ifrita; species Ifrita kowaldi. The sequence goes on from VZRS01006125.1 coordinate 912,443, forward strand.
CAAATGGCAATATAATATATTAGCATAAGATCTAAATTTTGTCTGGGCAACAGGCTGTACGAAGGCATGGATCAAAAAGAACAGGATATAAGTTTATGAAATGCAGCATCTTTATGTTCACTGCCCAATAAAAGTGATGACTCAAAGTAGTCATGGTTCTTCTGCAGTGTATTCCTTTCATTAAGACTATAAATTCTGAACTTCTGAGTAATGGGTGATTACCCATTGCTCAACAAAGTAGGATGAACTTCATCATACTGAGTGACATTTATTTTAGTAAATGAATTATGAGTGTATAAAAGCTGAATTGTTGTAATTTAAGAATAGTGTATTTACAGCAAAACAATTTTATGCTGATTCCTAATATTAGGCAGTTAAGCTTGAAATATTTATTATAATTTATTTTACTTCTGACTAACTTGAAAATACCTGCTTGGGATTTGAGATACTTTTGATATTTTATCTATAGTGGCAGACAATAATTCATACAGTTGAAGTCTAAATTGCATATTTTTTTCCTGTCCCGTATCTCCAAGCACAGTAAAGTTTAAAAAACCTCCCACATCCATATTTCTCCCTTGTCTTTTTGATACTTCATCGTACTGATAGCCATCATGCAGAGACAAGAATAATGTGGAGAGCAGAACCTTAACCTGAGCTCTGCCAGGTCCCAGACTACAAATCTACTCCTACCTCTGGATCATCCTGGGAAAGAAGGCAAGTTTTCTGCTGTATTTTGTTTTTCAAGAACCAAAAAAGGCCTTTTTAGCACCGAGTGAAGTGAGAATAGGAAACAAATTATTCATTCAAGAATGCATTGGGAGTATCCACATCCTTCTGGCAGTATGGTGACAGAAATGTCATCAGCTACAGCAGTGTTGTAGATGGAGTTTGAAATCACGAGTCACCCGGGCCTATAGTGGTAGTTGTAAGTTTAATATTATAACGACTAAGTATAATTGCCAAAGAGCTATCCAGGCTCCTGAAAAATTAATGGCAGCTGAGGAGCTGCGGAGCCTGGAAACAATTTCAGCTTACTGAGGTAGATTTTCCATTGCCTAAACTTCGACTTCTAGTTTCATTTAAGATGCCCGGACACTTAGGATGTCTGCTTCACAGATATGAAGGGCTTAAGAAGCCATAGAACTTAAGAAAAATTGTGCCTTTTTGAAGGTGAAATGATGAAATGATGAAATCTCAAATCACATCAGACACAGACCCTGGAAGGTTGCTTGAATAACTCTCCACATCATTGACTGTATTGACTATCCTTGTGAATTACACTGGAGGTTTAAGCACTCAGATTGTATATAGATGGTACTTTTGGTGGCTTCATCTTGAACTGAATCCCACCTAATATATCAAATTGTACGAAAGATAAAAGCTTTAAACAAAGAAGATAGAACACGTACGATATGAACAATCATATTCTCAGCATTATACACTTTTTCCAAACAGGTTTAAAATATAGCTTTCATCAAACACGAACATTAGTATCATTAATATACTGTGTAGCCAAACACAGTAACAAAATCAGCATATGGAAGATTCATTAAACAATTTCACAGAACTGTTGGGGTCAGAAGGATCCTCTAGAGATCATCCACTCCAACCCTCCTGACAAGGCAGGGTCACCTGGAGCAAGTAGCACAGGAACAGTCCACATGGGCTTTGAATGTCTGCCGAGAGAGAGACTCCACACCCTCCTTGGGGAGCCTGCTGCAGTGGTCTGCCTCCCTCAGCATAAAGAAGTTCTTCCTCATGTTAAGGTGGAACTCTTGTGTTTTAGTTTATGGCCATTACTCCTCGTCCTGTCACTGGCCACCTCTGAAAAGAGTCTGGCTCCATCCTCTTGGCACCCACCTTTGAGATATTTATATGTATTGATGAGATCTCCTCTCAGTCTTCTCTTCTAGACTGAACAGGCCCAGCTTCTACAGTCTCTCCTCATAAGAAAGATGCTCCAAATCCCAGTTTGCTCAGGTTTGTCTATTGTTACTGCAAGTATATATCAATAGCCTAAAAAAGAATTAGTAGAAAATGAGGAACAATTATTTATAATGAGAGGAAATGCTAATTACATGTATCAAGAACTTTGCTCTGCCAAGAAGGTCCTGCTGAGTAGAGTAGATGCTAAAGAGCTGTTGCCAGTCATAATATAGCATTTCTTAGAAATGAGGTAATTAGCACACTTTGAGGCACTGATAAAATCAGTATTCTTCTCACTGGCGCATCAGCAGAAACCACTGGTCACAGAGGAGGGAAGCAGAAGGGTTAAGAATTTACTAGGCTAAGTGTACTTGTCATTTTAAGCATACATTTTCCAGACTTTCCTTTGGTTGTTGTGTCACATTTCACTACTCTGTGCATTGCTTAGGAATCTTATCATAACCAGCATAATGAAAACAGATGAATGCATCAGTACTTAATTTCTTTGGATAGATAAATTATAAAACAAAATCTCCCTAAGCATCAGAGTAGTGTCTTCTGTGCTTGTCTTGTGGAATCATCATAACCAAACATAAGCATTTTTTTTGTTCTCTCATAGCTCCTTGATGATATAGTGTCTTTATATGGTGTTTTAAGCATCTCTATAATTGAAAATGGAGTTGAAAAATCCAGTTTCTACCAATACTAAAAAAAGCAACATTTCTCACTCCCAAGTGCAGAAGTTCATGTTTCATTTCTGCTGGATTGAAGCACCCTTTTTGGAACTTTGAAGAGTACTGAAATCAAAAAGAATAATATTTTAGTGGGTGTTCAACATTTGTCATCTGTCAATCAAGTTCTTACTCTAACATTATGTCACTTTAAACACTTCTAATATTTCTTTTTCTATATAAAGCAGAGATACGTAGCAACTTGGCACTCATTTTGGAGAATGGGTGTGTATGTTCTGCAGTATATCTCCTGACCTTTAGAGTATTCATCTTAGGAACATAGGATCATAGAATCATTTAGGTTGGAAACCTCTAAGATTGTGAAATTCAGCTGGTAAACCGGCTCTGGCAAGTCCACCACTAAACCAGGTCTGTAAGTGCCACATCTACACATCTTTTAAACATCTCCAGGGATGGTAACTCCACTGCTTCCCTGAGCAGCATGTTCCAAAGCTTCACAACCCTTTCAGTGAAAAAAATTTTCCCAATATCGTATCTAAACCTCCTCCAGTGCAACTTGAGGCCATTTCCTCTTGTCCTGTCATTTATTACTTAGGAGAAGAGACCAAACCCCACCTTCTTACAACCTCATTTCAGGTAGCTGTTCCCCCTGAGTCTCCTTTTCTCCAGGCTAAACAACCCCAGCTCCTTCAGCTGCTCCTCATAAGACTTGTGCTCCAAGCCCTTCCCCAGCTCTCTTGCCCTTCTCTGGACATGCTCCAGCACCTCAATGTCCTTTGTGCAGTGAGGGACCCATAACTAAACACAGGATTTGAGTGTACAGTGCTGAGTACAGGGGGATGATCACTGCTCTGGTCCAGCTGGCTACACTATTTCTGATGCAGGCCAGAAGCCATTGGCCTTCTTGGCCACCTGGGCACAGCTGGATCATGTTCAGCCAATGTTGACCAGCACCCCCAGGTCCCTTTCCTCTGGGCAGCTTTCCAGCCTCTCTGTTGCAAGCCTGCAGCACTGCATGGGGTTATTGTTAACTTATTGAACCTCATAATTTGCCTCAGCCCAACAATTCAGCTTGTCTAGATCCCTCTGCAGAGCCTTCTTGCCCTCCAGCAGATCAACACTCCTGCCCAGCCTAGTGTCATCTGCAAACTTTTGGAAGGTGTTCTTGATTCCCTCATCCAGGCCATCAATAAAGCTTAGACAGAACTGGCCCCAGCACTGAGCCATGGGAACACCAGTTGTGACCAGACGCCAACTGGATATAACTTCATTCACCAGTATTTTCTGGGCTCAGCCATCCAGCCAGTTTTTTTACCCATCCAAACCATGAACCACCATTTTTTTCCAGAAGAATGCTGTGGGAAATGGCGTCAAAACCTTTACTGATACCTAGATAGACAACAACTGCATCCTGTCCCATTTGCCGCATTCCAGTTAGCTGGGAGCTCCCCAGTTAGCTAGGACTGCTCTTAAATGATGGAAAGTGGCTCAAAGAGCACTTCCCCCAACTCCCTCAGCATCTTTGGGTGGATCCCATCTGGCCCTGTAGACTTGTGTGTGTCTAAGGTGGTGTGGCAGTTCATTGACCATTTTCCTTTGGTTTATGGGGGCTTCATTCTGTTCTTCATCTCTGTCTTCCAGCTCAGGGTACTGGGTACCCAGAAAACAACTGCCTTGCTGTTAAAGACTAAGGCAAAGAAGGTATTACGAGGGGATTTGTCTTAGCCCTCCTTTTGTTGCTTTCTATTTATAGAAACATTTTTTATTGTCTTTTATGACACTAGTCAGATTAAGTTCTAGCTGAGCTTTGACCCTTCTAATTTTCTGTTTGCTTAACCTCACAATGTCCTTGTAGTCCTCCTGAGTTGCCAGCCCCTTCCTTCAAAGGTCACAAACTCTCCTTATTTTCCTGAGTTCCAGCCAGAGTTCTCTGTTCAGTCAGGCTGGTCATCTTCCCCGCTATCTCGTCACTCAGCACATGAGGATGGCCTGCTTCTGTATTTTAGTATTTCCTTCTTGAAGAATATCCAGTTTTCCCGGACTCCTTAGCCCTTCAGGACTGCCTCCCAGGGGTCTCTGTCAACAGATCTCCTAGACGGGCCAAAGTCTGCCCTGTGGAAGTCCTACATGGAAGGGCTGCTGATCCCCCTCCTTATTTCTCTGAGAACTGAAAACTCTAATTTCATGATTGCTGTGCCCAAGATGGCCTCTGACCACAACATCACCCACCAGTCCTTCTCTGTTCAAAAACCACAGGTCCAGTGGGGAACCTCCACTGCTTGACTCCCTCACCAGCTGTGTCAGGAACATATGTACACACACTCCAGGGGTCTGGAAAACTGTTCACCTTCTTCCTTCATATGCAAATTCGGTGAGCAGAGCAACCTTCCAAATTATGTTTGACCATGAACTTTGCTTAAGGAAACTAAATTTAAAACTGAGAAAAGTTTCTAAATATTTAAAGAATATGGGGTTTAGTGACCAGTTCACTGTATTCAAAGCAGAAAATGTCACATCAGTTTCTGGATCAGTTGCTGGCCTTCTTTGTGATTCTGGGCTATGTAGTTTATTGCTTACAACTTCAGGCAACAGTCTAAATCTGTGTCCTTAAATGCCCTTCTGTCTCTTTTTCTATCATCTATCGGCACTAAACTGATAACCTTTTTAGGCCTGTGGTAGGATAAAGTAATACCTGAGTATTGCAATTTTTAATTTTTTTTTTCTTGTGAGACGTCTGCTTAGATGTCTATTTCTCACCTTCACAACATTTTTATTTTTATGTTGCATACTTGCTCAGTATTATGTTGTCACATAATCTCACATGTTTCCCACAGAGCCCTGTCTAAAGAAATGCAGGAACAGTTTCTTAAAACATCAAAGTTTAAGTGGTGAATTATTAAATGCCTAGTAGCTGAGAAGCTAAATAATGAAATGCGGTAAAATTTCCTCAGAAATACAGCAGAAGAGTTGAGCATGAATTTCATATATTCATAAGGATGAATAAATATAATTTAAAAAAAATATAAGCGAAGGCATTTTCTTTTTTATATATGTACTCTTGAGGCAGAGGTATGAGAAGCATGTATTATTTAAGAAAAGTGAAATGGCATAAAGCAGTTATCAGCCTCTACTACAGATATTTTAGGAAAACAGAACTCCTAGAGAGAAAGAGTCTTTTAAAAGATATCAGTTTCCTATGAAAACTTAAAAGAGAGGATGAACCATTTCAAGCATTTACAACAGATTTGAGACTGTCAAGTTAAATGTGTAATTTTGAGGTTTTATAGAATCCCTAATTCAAGACTGAATTGTAGTAAGAATTAGAGACCCAAAATGGAGAATGAGATTGCTTTGGAGAATGTGACTTTAACATAAACAAGAACTGCTAAAATATGCAGAACTGAAGCTTTCAGTTTGCTGAGTACTTTCCAGGCTTTTCTTCTGTATCTTTTGAGACTTCATTCTGACATCTTTGGGGACCTGCAGACAGTCTTCTAGAAACTTTGGAGTGACTGTTGCTGGGAAAGGGTAGCTATTCCACAATTTTTCTTCTACCAAATCTATCACCCGCTAAATACTTTTTCAGCTGTTTACGCTAAAAAGTGCATACATCTTTTATCTTGGCTGCCTTCTGATTTGGGAATGTCGAGCAGCTGCAGCTGGGAAAGAGGAGGCCTTGTTCCCAACAGGGCTCTGGAGGGAGCCTAAAGGCTGACATTGTGGGAGACCATGTCCTAACTCACAGCAGCCGAGTGTTTGTTGAGGAGCCAGGTTGCTGCGTTAAGGAGATGCAGAGCAAAGATCAGGAATACATAGTGTCTGGGCTGAACCCCAGCTGCACAGAAGGTGGAGAAGCTCTGTGGTGTTTGACTGATTGGAAGTGAAGAAGCTGATAAAAGTTGGAAAAAATTATAGACAGGTGGAGGAATGAGCCAATGGGATCTCAGCAAGGATAGATGCCAAATCATTCAGCTGGAAGGAAGAAACTTTTGATACAAGCTGGGCCTGCTAGGATACTGGCAGGGAGCAGCTCTGTGGAAAAGGACCTGAGGCCTTGGTAGACCAAATGAATATAAGCTAGCAGCATGTCCTCACATCAAAGGCTGACAGCTTCCTGGAATGTATTAGCAGAAGGAATTACTCACTTTTACTTGAAGTTTTTAGGCCACATCTAGAACACTGTAGTGCATCCAGTTTCCTCAGACACACCCTACGCAAGAAAAGAAAGACACCGGGAAGATGGAGTGACTTCAGCAGAGGGCTATCAAGATGATCAGGGGCTGGAGCATTTGTTCTGAGAAGAGGTTAAGAATAAGCTGTATTCAGCCTGGAGGAGAGATGGGTCTGAGGAAGACCTGAGACCAGTCTGGCAGAAGCTGTCTGGAGGTAACTGAGCAGATGGAGACAGTATCTTCAGTGGTGCTCAACAGAAGAACGAAAGAAAATGGACATAAATTGAAACAAGAAGTTCAGCCATGATACATTAAGAAGCTTTTCCTTCATGTGGACAGAACAGCAACAAAACAGGTTGCCCAGGGAGTTTGGACGATCTGTGTTCTTGGAAGCTTATAAGACCCAACTGGCCAAATCCCCAAGCAGCCTGGTCTGAGCTTAGAGCTGGCCCTGCTTTGAGACTTCCAACCTGAGTTATTCTATGATAGCAGAGCAAAGCCAGATCAATTTCTTGGAAGAAAAGCATGACAATACCCCTACAGTAGTGAGCTTGTGAAGCATAGCCACATCGGAATATCCAACATGAGGTCAAAAAAGTCGCCGCTTCAAAGAGACTGTAGGACAAAAGAAAAGTGAAGCAGGAAACAACTCTTGTTTTCAAGAAGTTACAAAGGCTCCATGTAGTATGAAAGCAAGCACAGCCCTAAACTGTGCCCTGCTGTTGAAAAGACATTTTATTTTAGAAAAGTCTAGACTGCAGCTGTAAAGAAGTAAAATTAGAAATACTAGAAACATGAAGACAGCATTTGCTCTACCAGACAGAACCGAATACAGCAGCAACCAATGTCATTTGGTCTGCATTTGTCAAGAATTATTGCAGAGATAGTTGCCTCCTGAGGTTGGAACAACCATTTGTTGAAGCCTTTATACATTATAAGTGAGATGCACATGCACAGATCATCACTGTAGATGAACCACAGGAAAAAAAAAGCTTAAAAATATGCCAGAATCCCACAACACATTTTAAATTTAGTCATTTGTAAGAAAGATGATTCCTACTTACTGAATGTAAAGGTAAATCAAAACCTTAGAAAGGCAAGGTTTGTAATTGTTTCAGAATATCTTCGTGAAAGGTTTATAATAAAAAATCAAGGAGATAGGGACAAAAATGTGGTTAAAGGCAAGTAAAACTAATCAAAGGTAGCAAGTGAAAAGCAAAAACGACATATGGCATAGAAGAAGGTCTACAAAAATGTCAGTGTCAAACCTTTGTACAAACTCAGAAAATCCACCATGAAGAAATACTTGTTTAAGATATGATGAAGATGATACATGATAAAGAAAAGGTAGATGTGGAATCAGTATGGGATGATAACTTCTCAAAAGATTTTTGTCTTTCATGATGTACAGACATGAGGCAAGAACTTGGCTTTTGTATTCAGTAACTACAAGACTGATAAGATCCAAATCCTTCCTTCTTCATTTTCCATGTCCATGGAGCTACTCTTGCCACACTGATATATTGGCATTATTCAGTTTCTGAGCCGACTTAAAGTGCAGTCTTCCAGCAGTGGAACAAGCTTACCCTTGGAAAGGGAGAGCAAAGTCCCTGACTCTACCCTGTCCTTTAAGAAAAACATTCATTGCTATTGAACTGTTACTGAATATTAGTGTTTGTTTTGCTAAGAGAAGGTCAAAGATATTGACTTTGTCTGACTTTGAACTTCATCTCAACCCTATCACAGTAGAACGCAGGGAAAAGAACCCTCTATCTACAGAAGACTTCTTCCCATTTTAGGAAGAACTCGTTCACTCTCTTTGTACTTAGGTCGAGTTACTCTGATTTCTGACATGATTTCATGTTTTGTTTCCCAAAACCTTTGAAGAGCCTGCTATGCTGTGCTTTCAGGGCTGTGCTTTAGATGGTAAAATTATTTGCTCACAATGTGTTATAGTTTAGTTTTGTCCATAGGCGAGGTAGTCAAATGTCATTTAAAAACATTCATTTGAACTACTCTATATTTAAAACACCACTCCCATTTACTAGTTGTCAATGAGAAAATAGAGAGTACTTATCCAGATACAATTATATTCTGGGAAGCTTCCATCTAAAGGACTTTTTTATAGAGGAAAAAGCAACTCTGCAGGTTTGTTTGGCTCCTGTGACTCTGGTTTAGCCTGATGTGCTTAAAGATGGTGAGAAATGTGAACACTTACCTTTTGCAGAATACTCTATGCCCTGTGATAAAGAGCAGATTCATGTAAATTGGCTGGTTTTTTCTTCACTCTCTCTCCTTCCAAGGAGAGATTAGGAATCAAAAAGTTTTCGATTTTTTGTCCAGTTCTGAGGTGGGATTGTCCATGCTTTGGTCATTCTCACATAAGGATAGGATAAGCAATCATAGGCCTTTCAGATGAGGAATCTCCCTATGTAGAGGTGTGAAGGATAGCTGTCTGCAGCTTATGCTACATTTACTTTTCCCCCTTCATTTAATCTGCTTCATGTGGTTCAACAGCCACTCTGACATGAAAAATATGACAATATTCATCAAGGTTTCACATTTACATCAGAAGAAATGACACTCATATTTTCTGTTCGCTGGTTATGGTTAAATATTGTCTTCTGTTGGGAAGTGCTGTTATAAACATTTCAAGCAAGTCTAACCCTAATGACATGGAGACAAAGAGACAGCCACTAGCATCAGACAAATTTTTTACATCGATTACCTCTGGAATTTTTGCCTCTCATGAGTTTGTTCTTGCGTGTTGGCAGTTTAGGTGCGGATACCCCCAATCACTTTGGATCTTGGGTAGATCAACTTTTTCCATTTGTTTTGTATTTTCGATATAAACTGAAATATGCAGCCCCTGGACCAAAGGTGATTCACAAATGTTTTCTTAAACAATATAGAAAAGCCTTGCTTTCAACACAGATGGAAAGTACACCATATAGACCAGAGCAAACAACACGTAGTCCTGCGCTTGAACTGAGAGTTCTTTCATATTAAAGAACTTTCATATCTGTTCCTGTGTTTCTTTCTAAAATTGATAACAGAAATGTAGCTCAGTCCTGTGATCTACTTTAAAAACTCCAATAAACTACCTCCATTTTAGGCAAAGTGTGTGAGAGTCACTGGCTTTTAAAAACTTGGCAACATCTTGCTATGAACATTCATTAGGGAAGAAGGATAAATGGAACTTTTAAATTTTTATTTGTCAGTGAACCACTGACTGGAAGAATTCTGGGAAAACCATATCTTATGAGGCAAACAGGATGGGTAAAAGGCATTTCTTACTGCTGGACAGAATGGTGGCAATGGTTTTATCAATCTTGATGCTGAGTTAAAACCTTGGACTTGGGCAAAAATGTTCTATTGTTAATTTGTTTCAGCTCATTTTGTGGCACTTACTCCTTGGGGCTACAAGAGAGATGCATTTAAATTATTTATATTACCTGGATTAAAGTTACTGTCACTGGAAGGGCTACTCTTGTACTCCTTCATTTTGAGAGTCATCAGGAGTTTTCCCCTGAATACATCTGCATTCAATTTGGGAAGAACTGGCAAAGTACTAAAGGAGACACCTTCAACTCATGTCAATCTTCTGTGTCCTGTTAGATTATTTACACTTTTATGAATACAGGCAATACAATGGCCTCTTTGACCTCAAGCAAAGATCTCTGACAAAGATCTCTGGTAATACAACTAGACAAAATATTTTAAAAAAGAGGAATGGTGGTGTTGAGTTTGTTTTTACAGCAGGTTTGCCAAGTGATGCAAATGCAAATTGGAATTCCACATTCTGTATTAACAAAAGACAGAGCACAATATTATTCTTTAATGCCCTTATGAATGTTTTTTTTCCAGCTGTATACAACAAGTCTGATCTTTTGGTAAGAAAACTACATTCTTTTCTTCATCAAAGTCCAAGTTCATAAAATATAATCAATTCTGATGTTAAAATCCTTTTAATTTAGTAAAACAAAGTCATTGTTTTATCAGACATTTTGGTATAGTGCTAATCAGAGTGATTTCACAAAATTATTTTAAGCACTCACATAAATTACTAAGTGGAGGTAGAAACAGCTCATATGAAATCAGTTAAGGTCCACTGATTACACTGGGGTTTCATTTGGACTCTGTGCTTGCATTGTTGCTGTGTTATTAATTTGCTAATAACTATTTTATACTGCATAATGACCCTAAACTAGGAAGATTATCAAGTGTTTTATGAGCCTTATACACGAACAGTATCTCTCGGCACTGAGATCTTGCTCAGTCTTTAAGAGTCATCTCAAAGGATGTGTTCCAAATGTTTTAACTCTTCAGGCAAATTATTTCACCTGCAATTTTGTTTGCAGTTTCAGTTAACTGACCACCACAGATGTCCGCATCAGCTGAGTCACACTAAAAATTAGGGAAACTAAAATTCCTGAGTTGGATACCAGGAGTAAATGACAGCAACCAGGTCTGCCAGAAAGTCAGCTACTGGCCAACAGTTTGCAGGTGCAAACCCCGGATACAAAGAGGAAGATGAGCATCTAGTTTTCATGTCTACTAAACTTAAATATAAATCCGACAATAACTCACCATTATCTTGAACTGATTTTTCATCAATATGTGCTAAATCAGGCTGTACCAGCAGTACAAACTACTTCTAGCAGATCACAGCAGGAAAAAAAATAAAGTAGCACCACAAAAAAACCTAAAACAAACTAAACCAAAACAAAAAAATCCTAAACCAATAGATTAAAAACCAGAGCATTTCCCGTCAATTATCATTGGAAATGTAAAAAGGCTGAATACAATGATCCATGTTAGGATACATGCTAAAACATTCAGGAAAATAACTCCACTCCCCTACAGAGTCCAGTGTGATCTTTACTGACTATACTAAGTCAAGTACTCCCTTTCAAATTTTACGGGAAAATCTGATCCTCCAAAATGATGCTGGGCCAGTGATATTTACTGACTTGCAAGAACAAATGCAACTGATTAAACCACTGTTTCATGTTCCATTTAATCTTACTTTGAACCTTTTCTCATGCCTGTGCACTTTCTCTAGCAGTGAAAAGCATTATAGTGGGAGTTATATGGTGACCATGCAGGTTCTTTCAGTTATTTTTAATTTAGGGTGGCAAGTTGCTGAGGAGCCAAATTTAGAGTCAAAGACCTCATTTCTCAAATAGGCACGATACTGGTAGATTGTGCTGTGTCAGCTTAAAGATGGTACATCTAAGGACATCTGAGGATGAGTGAAATCACTGCTGATGGGAATGATTAAACTCTGACTGTTGTGTTTATAATCACTGTACTCTGCCATCAGTGAATGGTGGTGTCATAAATATAGTGACATACAAAATGAGATTTTATGAGTATTTTTCTCACAAGCTTTTCCATTCCAAAACATCATTTGAAATTATGTACGGATTCAGAAAAGCATTCCTAGATTTTCAGCATGATTCTTTAGAGCTATAAAAATAAAAGTGCTGCAATACAGGTGCAGAAAAAGATGGTAAGTTTTTGCAGTTTCTTGCTTATATGTTCTAATGTTTTACCTTCTAAGACATGAAAAAGGTCCAATTTTCTCAGAATAGTCTTCAATCAACACAAAGATTAAAAAGACAGCGTAAAAACAAGGTACACCAACCCACAGACCAATAGTCTCTTCCCAACACAGGCCTCAGTCCTTGTCAGTCAGGATCTGATCTTGCACCCACCTCTACCTTGTGGGGCAAATTATCAGCCAGGGTAAACGAGCAATGCCAAAGGATTTTCCGCAAAAAAATACTATTATTGTCACCCACCCATATTCACAAGACATTAACCTGAAAGTAGTTATTAACTCAACCAGTGCTAGCAGAATTTTTCTCTGAGAAGACCATAAGGTAATGATGCCATCTGGGATAGGCTAAAGTTGAAACATGTCTGTTCTTTAAATGCGAGCATAATTTAATTCCAGATGATTATGCTAAGTTTAGATATGGTACAGGGCAAAGGAGATGGAGGATATTAATTCCCTTCTTCTTGGTCAAATTAGCTTGATTTCTCTCTCTCAGAATTTTTAAAGAAACTTATCAACCCTTACAAAACAGAAGCCCCAATCACTGTAAGTCTTATATCCTCTCAGCAAAAGATTTGTTAGTTAAAACTCTCAGAAAGTCACATTATATTCACAGGACTGTTTAATGCAATGCAGTGAGTGCTGGTACACAGAACAGTGTCCTTGTTCATAAAGTAAATGTACTCAACTCTCCAGAAATCCTTGCCAGTTTTATATCTTGCCAAGAGAGATCACTTCAACAGATCATCATTTATGTTAGCAGTTGGACAAATGAGAGCAGTGTGACGCATGAATTGTCTTAAGGAGAAACACCAACCTCTTACTAAGATTAACTGGAAATACCCCTGTCATTTCATTCTAAAATGTTTCTAAATAGGTAATTTAAAATAATAAAAGGGTATTAGTAAGCTGAAAAAAGAAATAAATGTCATTTATGTCAGACCAAGTTTCGCACTCATTATTATTTCTTCTGTTCTTTCATGTTTTCATCTCTCTTTGAACTGGAGGAAACCTGAGTCTTTCACCAAACTCATCAGTTCACCGTTTTGAAGAACAGTGCTGTTGCTCTCACACCTGTGGTAGCATTAGTAAAAAAGAGGTCTTTTTCATCTTATTTTTGTACTTAGTTGCAACTTCGCTGCTTCAAAAGCTGAAAATTACTTGAAAAGATAGTTTAAACGCACTCTGTAATGAAGTTAGCACATGTATGTGTTAAAATCTGAAAAAAACCTCGATTATCCCAAACTAATACCAGGGGCCATATTCAGATGTAAACTAAACCAGCATTAAGAAGAGTAAACCATTTGAAAATTATGGTACTGTGCTAACATTGCCACATGAAAACTGGAAGGAGATTTGATATGTTCAAACTCCATGCCCACGGAGAAACTGAGTGGCAGAAGAAGTCTGAAGTTCCTTATTTAAAATTAGCTACTGAACCCTGGGGAATTGTGGTAGAATATCTCTTATCCATACCTGAGTATATTTAACTGGTCCATCTTTTTGGTTTTTCATTTGCTATCATGAATTCATCCCAAAATTTCCACATCCTGACATAAAGTAATGTTAGCTTCATACAGAAGAAACTACTGGATAACACTGTTACTGTCAAAGTCTGCATCTCAGGTAAATTTCGTTGCTATTTTAGGAAAGCAGGGGAAAATCTTATGTTTTCTTTAAATGATGTCAAAACTGCTGCTGCTTACTGTAATGACACAAAATAGGTTCCTCACAATCTCAAATTTGGAAAGGAAAAGATAGAACCGAATATGCAGTTCTACCTTTCATATTTTTCTGAGAAAATAAAATGTAACAAAATGTTATTGTTGTCCATTATCCAAGTAGAAATTATTCAGAATGCAAACACAGGAATCAAACCTATGACTAAGGCACCGTTTTTAAATTCAAAGAAAGATATTATTACAATTGAAACTTTATTGCTATTTTCATCTGCACCGGATGCAGCATTTTCCTGGGGAATAAAAAACCATGGGAGTGAAAACCCCTGAGAACTAACTAACTAACTGACTAACTAACTAAATTGCTAACCTTATCATAATTGTCTTTTATTCATCCCACTAAATTCTGCCTGGAGAACAAGACACATCTCTTTGACCTTAAAAATACAGAGGTCTAGCTATAATTTTACCATGAGGGAGGGATGAATGAGAAAGGATATCATATATCAACATGTCAGTATGTCCACATGGAGTGGTGATATGACCTAATTTCAGTGTTTATTTTATGTGGGAGCTTAGAAGAAGATTCACATAAGGTGAGGCTCTTGGCCTTGCCCTCCCTTCCTAGTCAATGAAGGGACAGTAGCCTTTCAGAAAGGGAAGGGAGAACCTATGAGAAATGACAGGGAACCTGTGTAAAATTCACCTTCTTCTCAGCGTTCTGAGTCTCCCAGGATATTCAGTAGAGAAATGCAGATTTTTCAAACTTCACCTAATGGGCTTTTCTCCCAGTGATAGTAGGGGTGACCCAGCAGTCATATTGTTCTGCTCTTCTGCTGATCCCTGGGGAGGATGAGACTCAGAAGCCCACCAGCCCTCCCTAGCCCTATCCTTTTCTTTTCTGTTTCCACAAAACCACCAGGCAAGTGACTTGAGGTCCAAGTCCCCACCAAGTGGGGGTGATCCAGGAGCTGGACCCCAGGGTCAATTGTGTCTTAGCAGAGCTGATTTCTGCCAAGACCTCTTTCACTAGCATGTTTCTTCTTCTTCATTTTTTTTTATTATAGATTAATCCAAAAGAGCCTTTTTCAAGAACAGTTCTTGCTGTATTCTCACTGAAGGGTCTGTTTTAGACAGCACTAAAAGATGAGGTGTTTGCATATGCAAAAAAAATCTAAAGGACCTTGCACTTTTGTTAGAGAATGTAGGCATAAGTATTTTTAAATTAAAGTATTGCTGTTATTTAATATCTCTTTGGCACCTAACATTTTAAATAACATAAAATTAATTGACATGAGATGACAATAAACACCTGGATTACAGAGTTAGCCCAGAGAAAGAATTGTGAACAATTATAAGAATTTCGTGGCATTTTTTTGTTCTCTGGATAATGTGGAAAAATTATGTACATGTGAAAGACATACAGTTCTTTATTAATATTTTTGCCCTCACTGTTCATAGATGGAATAATTATTTAAATTCAGAGTGCTAGAAGTATGAAAAACCTCCTGTATCGTATCCTAGGTTATGAGAAAGCCAATGACACAGAGATCAAATGGCAAATTCTACCTTCTCTTTCTCTTGAGTGGGCTTTGGGGTTTGGAGAACTGTCTGGAGAGCACTTGCGTGTGCCATCTGGTGGCAATCTTATGGAATTATATGTTTAGGAGGCAAAAGCAGGAAGCAAAATGGGCCCAAATGTTTTGCCATTTAAATCACCAATGTTCCTGAAAAATCCCTGCTTTGAAAAGAAAAATAAAACAGAAAAAAATCAGTTTTGTTGCAAACTTCAGACTGGCACAGACTGGAAAGATAATTTCATCCAAGGTTGTCATCTCTTGCCAAACAAGAAAGGCAATTGAAAATATTTGGAATATACTTCTGTGTCTTCAAATGTAGAGTTTGAGTTTTGATTTGTATTTATATGAACTAGACTTGTGGATAAAGAAGATAAAAGAATCAGATCTCTAGCCCAGGATTGTCTCAAGGGCTGACTGATTTCCAGACATCTAGCTAAGGGATCATGCAACATTTTCTTTCCACTAACAATTTTCCCATCTCTTTTCTAAAAAGTTCTGTCAAGTTTTTTTAAAAAGTGAAAAGGAAGTTGTTATATTTTGAGTTTTACTTGGAAATTTGGTCATAAGATCAATGCTAGGCTATCCCAGGCTTATGTATGTTTGGTTTGGCTCCATACTCGAACAGGCACAGGCATTTTCTTCGTCCTCTGCCCTAGCCACTCCAGACACATTATCAAAAATCTTCATTAAAGTCCAGGGTAGCCATCACTGTACAACATGACCCACTGAGGTATTTGGCAGCAGCTAGGACCTGCCACCAGACCTGATCTCTAAGTCAACCTCTACAAAAGCTTTTTGTGGAGCTCTAAGAAATGTCTGAGTTCATAAAATAAATCTGAGAAATGCTTTCTTCAATGCAGGCCATTTCCAGTTTTTTCATCATTTTTTATTCTGGGCTCTTATACTACCACGCAGCACATCAAACTATGAGCTCATATGTGAGCAGAGCATGTATACCACATGGTATGGGTGTTTTGAAATTTAATAAAAAGTTACGGATACTTATATGCTTACACCTTTATTTACTAGAACTCTAGTGATGAACTGTGAGATGGGATTTTATAAATAGCCCCTTGCTGAAACACTGTCTGGGGGAATTGAGCTCTTCTCTTCTACTCCCCTGCACTGTGGACCAGTCTAAATAGCCTATCCTAAATCTGAGCATCACACCTTCTGCCAGGAATAAGGTTTTCTTCATGCTGACTGACAGCTCCACGTCCCTACAAACTGGAGCCAGTGGGGAACTGGTGTGTCCCTCCATTTAGCATGGCCCTGGCACATTTTATTCCTCCAATTTATCAGAATGTCCACAGGAACAGCTATCCTAATTTCCCTCTAAAATTCCATACACATCCTGCACTAACCTGCACTTCTATCCTCTGTGAGACAAGCTTTTCTCATGGTCATAGTGTTCCCTGTCAGAGATTCACCACGCTATGGGATATCCCCCACACTGATTTTCCATCTGGTAGATTCTCATTTTCCTCTTTGAGCCTCAAAATGTGCTTTCAATAGATGGGTGATCTCTCACTGGAGTGCAGCTTTAGCAGTTAGCATAGTATGGGAGACATTTTGAATCTGACATAAAATTTGATACAGCAATGTGCTCTGTGCTCTGAGCTCCCAGGGGCCTTGTTGGATCAGGTTTTTTGAATGGTGGCTCAGGTGTCAAACTCAAAAGAAATTTAATATTTAGCTCTCCTAGACACCCCTGAAATACCTAGTGTTAAAGCCAAGCTAGTTACTAAAAATAAACATGGTTTTTAAAAGTTTGAGAGTAGCTGTAATCAAGCCCATTACATACAATGCAACACTGAACTTCATCTTAAAACTTGCTCTGGAAGGTCTCATGCCCCCTTCATACATTTCTCTCTAGAAATCTTCTATGCTGCTTCAAAATGAGAACAGGCATTGGATGTTTTCTCTGTAACACTTGGCCGTCCGTCAGAGTGAGAACAACATTAGGTGTAAATCACAAGAGCACTTGTTCCAATTTAAATATTATTTTTGTAATGGGTCTTAGACTATTCCCTCATATATCAGCTGTTCCCATGCAGACCGGCACAAGAACATCTGTTTAAAAACAATCTGTTTATTTTATTACATCTCCCAAAGTTTTGCTTGTGAAAAAGCATACAACAATACTGGGAAAGGGAGAAGCCACCTTCTTTCTTTGAGTTCACATGTATGACTTAGTTTGATGAAACAAAGCCTGGCTTAATCAGCTCTGCCATTTTGTTCATGTGCTTTTTGAAAGCAAAACAAATGAAAGAGAATCTAATATGCTATTTCTCAAAATTACAAAGCCCAGGAAAAATGTGTGGTGAAATAAACACTCTAATGAGCTACTTTTATACTTTGCAACTACTTTTATATGATGGAGGTGGCTGGTTGTGTATGCCAAAATACTACGTAGGATATATGTAAAAAAACATTGGCTTCAGTGTTCTGTTTATTGCTGATACATCCACAGTCGAAAAACTAGTAAGTTGTAGGAGTAATCAGTGCTGAAATGTTACGGATACCATTCTGTAACTAATTATTGCTGCTCTATTAAAAAAAAAAATAGCATATGCATGAATCTTCTTATGTGGCAATTTTGAAATGCTTTTATTAAGCCATAAAGCAGTCCCAAGAATTAATCAAGTAAATCCCTTTTTACCTTGCAGGAAGGGGGACTAAACTATAGGTAAGTTCATACCTACATGCCAAATATGTGATGTCCTCCACATAAGAGACTGTTCATGTCTCTGTTACACAGAACACAACCTGACCTGTTGTTCAGCAACAAGTATCACCCATTGCATGAGTCTGTAAAGTGGTTCCAAAAGGCTCGGGCTAAATCAATAGAGCAGGGAATGTTAAACAGTTTTACTGTTTCCCCAGTGTCTACAGCGATAAAAATAGATTATAGAAATATGCCAGTTGCAACAGAGCCTAATTTTATTTTCAGGAAATGCTTTGGAAGAAAATAAATTCCATTACAATATAACATTAACTAATCATGGTTACTGTATATATTTATTTGCTATTCCAATCACATTCTTACTTCCTTACAGTTCAGTTGGTATTCCTGTGTCCGGAGCATTTAGTGTAGCTGAGGTTCCAGATCAGAGGTTCTCTAGCTATGGTACACTTGCCTCAAGGGAACCACACATTTCCAAGCCCTGGCTGTACATTGGAGCAGCAGCCGCAAACATCTTTATTGCTGGGTAAGGTCTCAAATGTACTACGTTGCTGATACAGCACAGGAAGGACATGGACCTCTTAGAGCAGGTCCAGAGGAGGTCCGTGGAGATTATTGAAGGGATGGAGCACCTCTCCTATGAGGAAAGGCTCAGAGAGCTGAGGTTACTCAGTGTGGAGAAGAGAAGGGTCTGGAAGGACCTTATAGGAGCCTTTCAGGTACTTGAAAGGGGCTATGAGAAAAATAGGGACAAACATTTTAGCAGAACCTTTTCCAACAGAACTAGGGATAATTGAAGGAGGGTTAATATGGATTAGATGTAAGAAAGAGGTTTTTTTAGATGAGGGTGGTGGTAAAGCACTGAAATAGGTTTCCCAAGGAGATGGTAGATGCCCCGTCCCTGGAAACTTTTCTGAGCAACTTGATCTAATTGAAGATGGCCCTGATCATTGCAGGGGGTTTTCATGAGATGATCTTTAAAGGTTCCTCCCAACCCAAAACATTCTATGATTCTATACTTGGTGCAGTCTGTGGAAGTAGCTCTTCCTTTTCTCCAGGTCATGAAGAAAGATGGCCACTGCCAGACTTAGACTTTTGGCTTAGGACTAGCGAAGAGAACCTGAAGAGGACCCCTGAGGGGTGAGTAAGGGAACAAGATGCAGAGGCCTGGTGGATTGGCCATCACATAGAGTCAGAGTCCTGTCCCCTTTGGAGAAGAGAATGAAATAGGAGTTGAGAGTGAGAATAAGGGTACGAAGCTGAATTCTTCTCACATTAAGGTCACTTAAATGCCTTTTTTAGTAGTCTTGACTGAGTATGTTCTCTGCAATGGAAAAAACATAACAACAGATGGATGCTCAAGGACTCAGAAATGCTAGATCATTTTGTTAATGTGCTAAAAAACATGACTGCCGTATCAGTCCAAAATAAACTATTTTTATTGAAAATGTATTTTCAGAACATATCTTCTGGTTAAAGTTTAGAAAAATACACATCACCCCCCTTTGTGGAAGAAATGTTTTTTGAGAAGGAATCCTCCCTAAACAAACAAGGATTATTTAAGACAGTTCCTGCAACTTGGGGCATATTTTACATGCCAGTTTTTTTGACGGGGAATTGAATGGTTTTTTTAGAAAAACACCTGCAAAGTGAGGCCGAAGGCACAAATCGTGACTTGAGAGTTTTTACTGGTACTGCACAGACTGCTGGTGAGGCTACTAGGTGCTGCAATTTTTAATCCTTGTTTAGCTGGAGGTGGACAGTGTCTACAAATACCATACATGCACGCTTTACCTACCTCATTGCTTTTCCTTTTATCTTTTGGTAAAACATTGCAGTGAGGTAGCACAGGGACCCAGTACTTTCTGACCTGTCAGCATACGTCTTCTGGTTGATCATGATTATGCAAGAGGTTTGAACATTTTGGCTGCCTCAGAAGAAGTGTCTCATGAGACCCCACCTGGAGTACTGCATCCAGCTCTGGGATCCTCAGCACAAGAAAGACATGGAGCTATTGGAGCAAGTCCAGAGGAGGCAACAAAGGTAATCAGAGGGCTTGAGCACCTCTCCTAACTCTCCTCTATTATTCTGTGATTATTCAGTCGTTGCCTTGGAAGGAAAAAGTCATTAGGAAAAAGCTGTTCATCCTGCCTTTTAGCCCTGGAAAGCCAAATGAGTAGCTAAGTGTACTATATTTGGCCTATGAATTTTATATTACATCTGCCTGCTTAAACACCTTGGAGGATGTCCTAAGCCCAGATCTGTGTTACTAATGCCAGGACCTACAACAAGGACGTTAGCATGAGAAAAGTCAGGGTTTCTGCCAGAAGACATTAGCTACCACACTTGGGCCAAAGAACCAGAGTTTTATTCAGAGAGACAGTAGACAAAGCTTGGGAGTTTTAGGTGGGTGAACTTGGAATGAGTCTACTGCAAAACATAATCATTCCCATATGTCTGAGAAAGGGAGTGAAGGATTTGCAGGGTAAGAAATATGGGTCAGAAAACCAGTAAGTAGGAATACAGTAGACAGGAAAAGGCCTTTTCTGAGGTTGTATGGATAAAGCCTTTTTCAAATTGAAGTTGGTGAAACCAAAATATCTATATGATGAGGAGAGATGTATTGAGAAATTTATGAAACCTATAAAGAAATCTTTTTTTTTTTTAAAGATACAGCAAAAGAGAAAGGAATTTCACTGGTTCTAAGACAGACAAACCAAAGAAAGAAAATATTAATACTACCAGTAGTTGAAATTGTCTAATTTGTAAAGAAATGACTGTGTGTTGTCTGTGTAGGAAACTTGGTCTGGTTAGTGGTATGGAGGAACAAAAAGAAATGCACATTTTGCATACACGCTCAAGCAATTTGGGAAACCAAATGAAGGGAGCAGAGTTATGGAATGGGATTGGAAAGAGATAACAGAAACACAGAGTCATACAAGGAGTATAGCTAAGTCACCCAGAGAGGATAAGAATAAAAACAAAAGAGGTGAAGCATTACTAGGATTTACTGATAGAAGAAGAAAAAAAAAAGAGAGAGAAAAAGAAAAAGGAATTTTACTGATCTCAAGCTCATAGAATTTTAGAAGCCAACACTGAGGGAGTCTATGAAGAGGAATAATTACAGTATTATTTCAGAGCAATGGATCTTTAAACTCTAACAGTGTGGGAGGCTTTGCTTTCATAGTTATAGATTGGAAGACAAATTCTATTGTTCATAACGAGGCTTTAAAATGTGAAAGTTTCCACAGAATCACAGACACAACTAAGAATCATATTACACACCTAGTCTGAAGACATTTTAGATATTTTGGAATAGGAAAATTACCTTACCAAGGTGTGTTCATTGACAGGCTCAGTTTAAAACAGAAAAAACCCACTACCTCTATTCCTCTATTACAAAAAGGGAAATTCTAGTTAATTAAGTCATCTGGCCTAAACACACAACTTTTATACGGAGGAAAGCTTTAGGCAAAGTTTCATAAACTATGTAGAACATGCTTCCATTTGGAAAGAAAAACGTGCAAGGAAGAGCATCAGACCTAGCTAAATGAATAAACAAAAAGAATATTAGAAGTAAGCAGAGAGATATAAGGAATGGAAAAAAGGAATGAGCAGCCAAGAAATCATCTTCTGAGGTCAAGAAGTGTCGGGATAAAATGAGAATAGCGAAAAGTCAAGCTGAGTTAGACCTTTAAAGGATATTAAAATAAATAGGAAAAAAAGGCACTTTGGGAATATAAATAAAAACAGAAGAAATAAAGAAGAAACAAGAAGGCCAAGGTTGAGATTTAAGATAATCTAGATATGGCCCCCATACTAAATGAGTAGTTTGCCTTAGCTTTCAATAAGATTAATTATTTCAATATGAAACGGAAGAGGCAAACTGAATAACAGAAATCAAGACAAAAAATTTATCAAAATAGAACTTGACTTAGAAATCAGACATCTTAATGTAGTCAAGATTAGATAATTTTGTGATCATCCATTTCAAAATATTCAGATAATTAGCAGGTAGCGTAGGAATTTCTTTGCTGGTGTAGAAAGTATTCTTAATGAAATAAGAATACTGTAGTTCAAGCATAACTATGCTTGCATAAAGAATATGATATAATACCTTATTGGAAATTATGAGAATAAATGGATTTGCTGAATAACTAGAGAGGGCAAGAATCTTGACTAAAAGGAAGATCAAGCATAGAAAATAAATAGTGAAAATATCTTAAAGTACTGAAAATATCAGTAGTAGATAATTCAGAATGAGTATAGACTTTCCCAAAGTTTGCTGTTGATACAAGACTGATTATTCATGCTCTTGACAGGAAAAAAGAAGTGTGTGCTAATGCCATGTTGTTGCTGATGAAAAATTGGATGACTTTGAGAATAGGAGAAATTGAAAAGAAAAAATAATTAAATAGGCCAAGTAAAATTGAAGAACATCCAGTAACAATTACTGAAAACAATGCCAAGGACAAATTGCTTTCAGACATGGCCATGAAAAAGGTGTAAGAAGTAAAGCAGTCAACAGACAGCAGGGAAATAATGTTACGTATCATCGTCTTCTATGAAATGCTGAAAAAAAATCTAGTCGTCTGCATCCACAAAAATTAAAAGCAGAAGACATGCAAAAGCTGATAGATGAGAAAACCTATACTGAGCAAAGATAATCAGATCATTTGACCTGCTTACATTTAGCAAAATCAGTGGCAGAAACTTCACGTAGAGAAGATCAGAGTTCTGGAAGCATACAATAACTTGAAGTGTATTTCAGGCTGTCATCTGGTTCTCATGCACCCTTATTAGAGAAAATACCTGATTTTTTTTCTCCCGCCTCTCCCACTCTTGTATTTGAACACATTGAAAAAGCACTTTTTTCTAAAGTATCACTACTTTTTGCTTTAGGGTAGGGTTTTCTAAATGAGAGTGTAACTGAGTCATCAGATTTCGCTCTTAAATGATGCTTCTGGAAATCTGATCATTGTTATTATAATGTCTAATTTCACTATTGTGTTTGAAAGTTCACTCCTTTTGAGGGTGGCTGTTGTCATGGAAAGTCAAAGTCTTAGGCAGAAATAGAATTCCCTTCATTTTCTAAGGACTGCTCATTTCAGCATCAAGCTTTGTGCTATAAATAATGTGGTGTATTTTATAGCAGTAGAAATAAAGTGCAGAGAAGATGCACTCTTTCCAAAACTAGATGGGATTAGTATGGATTGCTTGTAAATCATTGGCACAGGGGATTTTTTTTAGAAGCTGTGTTTTTGTAAGATATTTCTCTACCAAAAAGAAAAAAAAGGAGAGAGAAGTAATTATGAAGCAGATCCAGTTTTTGCTTAATCAATACATTTACGTTAACTTTACATTAAGGCTTTCATTGGTCTTTTTCATGTTTATAGCCGTAGACATTCCAACTACTTGCAGAATCCCTACTAGATGCATTCAAGATGCAGGATACTTTTGTAAATCTCCCTATTTATTCACAGAAGTTTCTGGGTAAACCATTTGCTGCAAACACAATTTACAGGTTCCAAAATTCCATAACCCTCTCTGTTTTGTTTTGGGGGGATTTTTGTTTGGGTTTTTTTAATAAATAGGGAGGTATTAAAAACCATTTTCAGGGTTGAAAGACACAGAATCTGCAAACTTCTGACCCTAAAGTGTTGAGCTGTTGAGTGAAAATGACTGACATTAAACTACACATAGCTTCCTTTCTAGTCAAGTAAATCAGGGGAAAAAAAGCTTTTCAGTAGAGTCTGTAGCTTTTCTGAAGACTTCTAACAAGAATTGTATAGAAATTTATGCTTTTGCCTCAGCAATTTTGACCGCGTGTTGAAAAAAAAAAGCTTAAAAGAAGTTAAAATGACGAAATAGTGTCTGAAAATTACTGATAATCACCTGGTAGCAAAAGACGCTTTCTATGAATAAGCATGGTGTTAAAGATGTATACAACTTGTCCTCTGAGTGGCAAGAAGTACACAAACCATATAACCATAAGCCAGAAATAATGAAGAAAGTGCAAATGAGAGGATGACAATTCCCTTCCAATCTGTCCTTTCTGACATAAAGTATACAGACTTTTGTTGTTTTTACTGGTAATTATTCCAGTGAGAAGACAGAATAAATATGTGAAGGAATCAGGCCAGATCTAGTTATTCCTATAATACTTTTAGCCGCCTCTCAAAGGATCAGACTATAAATCTATATTTCAGTGGGTCTTAAACCTAAGACCCAAGTTCTGTTATTTCTTGATGACTACTTTCTACAAAATTCTGAAAAAGTACAGTGGTGCAAGATGAGATTTCTCTTGCGCTATCATGCCTTAAATTCATGCTAACAACCAGTAGAATTAGGAGTTTATCCATAGCTAAATGGGTGCTGCTAAGAGAAACTCAATGTAACTGCAGTAGAAACGAACTCCCTGAAGCCTCATCTGCATTTCCTTTAATCTCCCATTCCTGCGTAAAAGCAAGTGTAAATGCATTTGTGTAATGATGTTACCTGTAACTATTACAAAGCTCTGTAAGTGCTATGCTACTCAAATTACTTGTGACCAGAATTTTAATAAACATGTAGTTTACAAATAAAAATGGTGCCCTCTTTGCACAAGGTTTTCTGTGATTATCCTTTGCATCGAGAGCAGCAGTACCAAGTTGGGGACCTTAATTCGACTTCAGTTTTTTCCCCGTTTCCCCAGCATTTCTGGCTAACCTCAAATTAAGAGATTCCTGCTACAGTTTAGCTGGCTGCTTTTCCTAGGATCTATTTGCTATCATATATGATACTGGTTCTTGTCAAATTCTTCCATACTTTTTTTACAGATTTCTTTCTTGCTTCCTACACTATGCAGAATTTTCTGGCAGCTTCTGTGGTAGCTAAATAACGTCAGACAGTCCTACTCAGACAAAAAACAAATGACTTGGACTTTCACCGTAAAGCTGGAGTAGAGGGAATCTGGGACTGAATCTTTTCTGGGGTAGAAGGAGACAGAGCAAAGTTTTCTGTTTATACATTTGAAACACCACAATTGTAGGACAAAGTAAAATGAGTTGTAATGTTGCAGTGGTTCTTAGCCACCTTTTACCTGATAATCTGACATGATAGCTCTATCAGCATAAGGTAATTAAAGCACTTTTGTAAGAGATATTGAATCAACCATAAAGCCCTTTCTTAAAAAATTACAATGAACGAGCAAAGTAAATAGATAATTGTGCAGCCTGTGATGTATTCAAATACTGGTTTAAAGGATAAGTTTTAAAGAAATTCAGATTACAGGAAAATACAGGATGACTATAGTTGACTGTGATTTGTAATCTACAGAAGGTGACATTATATAATAAAAGGGTCCATTTTGGAGTTAGTCTTTGTGATTCCATGAGAGAGTGAGGCAAGTTAAATGGCACAGTGCTCTTCCTTTTTTCTTTCTCTTCCATCCTCTTTCTCCTCCTCCCCACATCCACACCTAGAATAATTCCCTTCCAGTCTCTCTTGGGGAAGTAAATGAGTTTACCTCCCGCAGTTACAAATTTTAAGATTACAAGATTGATAATTGCTTCACATTTTTGGTGTCATTCCACTTTGGACTTCCATCCCCTGACTGCAGTTAACAAGGTTTTCCACCGCACTGCAGTAAATTCTGTGTATTATTGATCATGAACTCTCAATGATCCAACAACAATGAATTTTTAGGGATCAAGCATCTTGCTGTTCTGTGCAGGGAAGTGTTTTCAAAAAGCTGTAACCCATCTCTGAAAAGTACTTCCGTGGGACCTTTAAATATCTTACATTTTACTGTTAATTTTGCTGGCAATCCTATGTAAAAGTCCAGTAGAATTGGAAGGAGAGTGCTGATTATACTCAACTTTTTTAAATAAAACACCTTCTAAATATGTGGGTGTGTTTTTTGTGGAGGGAGAGACACCTTCTAAATATGTGGGTGTGTTTTTTGTGGAGGGAGAGGGGTTATGTGTGACTGAGATGACTACATGGGATTTGATTAAAATAAGATAGAAATCACAATAAACTGACTGGAACAATGCAACGTAAGATATGATGATGTTCAACTTAAATTAATCACATAGTGGTTGTGTTCTTGACTGTTTCAGGGAACAGCTATAACCCAAACATTTGCATTTTTGCATCTTTTATCACCAGAAAGCTAAAATCTTGTTTGTTTATGTGGTTTGGTGTTTTTTTCTTGTTCTTCTTTCGAGTTGGGTTTAGTTTGAAGTTTTTTGTTGTTGGGTCAGAAAATAGGCCTTAGCTCAATTTATTGTCAGCTGTAGAGTGGCCTCTTGACCACTTACTCCACATGGACTACACATGGAAAGTCTAAACTATCATTTTCCGAGATCCTTTTTACTAACTCCAGAAGATTACAAAAATACACCTTAAAGTTATAAAAGCAGTTCTCAGAAGGCAAAATAAAAGCACTCAGAGTAACTGTGCAGGATTTTATCCTCTAATTCAACCTGAGGTATTTAAACTTCTGCTTTTCAAGGCTAGAAAAGAAATGGTGAGATCAATAATTTATTAAAGGAGCTGGGAAACAACGAGTTTACAAAAACTATCAAAATGTCTTACTGGATCTAAATGGTGGAACTACTCATGTTCAAAAGAACAGATGTGTCTAGATAAAAGGATTTGACTGTTATGACATGTGAATGGCATGAAGGAGTGACAAAGATAACCTTCTTTTTTCCAACCTAGAGAATTCTGGCAAATAAATGGGCTATGTGCCAGTGTAGTTCTGCATAAAGCTGGGCACTTTATTGTTTTTTAGTTTTCACAGTGTTGAAGTTGCTACTCGATTGTTTGCCTTTTTAATTGTAATTCATGTGAAAGCTTCTATTCAGCACTGAAAATATATTATTATTTCATAATCATTATCAGATATTAGCATATGGTTTTCCCTGACAAAACATGCATAAAGCTGAAGGAAGTGTCAATGTAAAAGGAAAGGACTGCAGGAGTGAAAGCAGATAGTATAAAGATTTTCAAGATACTCATTGTCATCACCACCTAAGGAATAAAATAAAAATTTTTTTGGTTCCTCAAGACCAAATGTACCTTTGACTTTTAATTGTCCTTCTAATAGGAAAATGAGCAGATTATTAATCAGCTGGAAAGGTTGGGTAGTAAAAAATTTGCCTTTAGTAAGGCTTTTGACATGATTTGTCATCATGCCTAGAGACCAAGGATGTGTGGCCTGAAAGAGCACATTTTTTACATGGACTGAAAAATTACCCGGTGGATGATGCCTCAACATCCAACTGGCCAGCAGGCACAGTACCCCAACACTTGATACATGGACCCATATCACTGGGGTATTCATTGGCAACCTGGAACACAGGACATATGAGGAAAGACTGAGAGCTGACCTTGTTTAGCCTGTTAAAAAGAAGGCTACAGGGTGATACAACCCTTTACAACTACGTGAAATAATGTGACAGAGATGAAGAAACAAAACTTCCCTCTGACTGTGGCCTGAGATGTTCAGATTAGACATCAAGTGAAAAACATTCACTGGGGCAAATGCAGCACTGGAACAGGTTGCCCAGGAAGGTTATGGACTTGGAGATTTTTGAAACAAGAATGCCCTGATAGCTCTGGTCTGCTCTTGGTAATAGCCCTGTTTCAAGCAGAGGGTTGGACTAGATCACCTTTAGCCAGCATCTCTGCAATTCTATGAGTCTATAATTTGACTTTCCTCAAGGAAGGCATTTGATGTCAGCCAGACTGCCAGCACTATGGTGATCTCAGTCCCTCTTCCAGGCTTAGTCTTGTGTATCCAGAGTTCCTACATATGCCAAATTTGCATTGATCAAAAGGAAGTCTTTGATCTTGTTCTTTAATTAAATATGAGTTCTTAGAGTGGCATTAAATTCCCATAATCAATCAAGAAAATATGCTTTGATCTGACCAGCCAGAGAACTGGAATCATAGAAAGTTAAAGTAAAATAAAACCAACAAAAACCCCATGATTTACCCAACATGACTGTTCCCAGATATAAATGGTAAAATCAGGATAGGAAAAATAAAAGAGCTTAGGGTTTAACATAAATAGTTGAGTGACTTTTATTTAGGACTACTTGAGTCCTGTTACTTTTGAACAATAAGTATTCCTTTTTTGTTTAATTGCTATTAAAAAATGACAAAAGCAGGCATGTGTAGAAGGGGTTTCTTCTCCAAAAAAGATTTCTTCAGAAAATTAATTCAGTGTAGAGGGTTGAGTTTTTTCTTACCCAGAAATTATTATGTTCCTACCAGTAATATTTTTTGCATACTCGTGTTTCATGGTGGTATGTGAAAGGATAGAAGTTCCGCAATGGATCTCCTATTAGGTATTCCATGAGAAACTTAAGAGCACAATAGAAAAAGGCAGACAAAAAACGTTCTATTCTGATCTTTAATAGCAATGAATTCTAAATCAGATACAAGGTATTAAGTCAGTATTCTGCTCTCAAGTGCTGGCAGTTGGTCTCGTAATCAGTAAGAGGTACACAATCTAAAAATAAAAAAAAAAGCTGCTCTTCAAGAATACTGAGAGTGTTATGAGCTTTTTAACAGCACATAAAGAGAAAGCATTTTCTAATAAAACTTGCTAGTAACTTTTGGTTTGGCTACCCTCTGTACGACTTGAAAAGGTACAGGAATGGCACTGTTAGAAGCAAAGAAATGTGCAGAATTCACAAATAGTTTTGCCATCCAGATGTAACCACTTACCTCATGCTCCCTGTCCATTTTCATGGTTGTAAATTACAAAAGTTTATGAACTCTCAAACTGAAAATTTTTATTTCTGTCAGATTTAACTGCGAAGTTTCTCATTAAGGAAATATGAAGAGTTTGTCAAGTTTTTAATTAACCCAGAAACATGCTGATAATTAATCTCTTAGATACTGTGGGTCTTTTGTTCCAAAAAAACTGGTTGTGTCTTACTTTTGTCTAACTTAAATAGAACCAAGTTCAGGTAGAATTGGAAGTCAATTCATCAGTCTGGTGGTCAACTATATGTTGCAACTATGGTGAAATACTAGATGTTTTAAATAATTACTACCATTTCAGAGCAAGAAAGTCAAATATTATCAAGCAGAGAATTAAAAGCTTAATACTTTACACTAATATCCTGAGTTGTTTGCCAGCCAGAAGGGATCCATATCTCTAGACAGATTTTTAAAAATCCAATGAATCTACACATAGAAGTGGAAACAAAAGTATCACTAAAGAAAAGAACAGATTGTTATGTACTGAAGGTACCATTTGCAATGCAAATTCGTGTGGAAATCAAAAGTAGTGTAAGGAATAATTTTTTAAATTTGTTTTCCTTCATAGAAATATGAAAATACAGAACAGACATGCTTCTGAAAACAATTACAAGATTCTGCTTTTAGTTTTGTTTAACAATTCAGATAAAGTGGAAGAGATAATAGTTTTCAAGTGGCTTTCCTTCCCTCTGCTGCGCATGCTTAGCTTTAAGTTTTTGCTCTAATTAAACAAAGTTTAGTCTGTTCCTTGACAGCAAAACCAGTCTGAAATCTGGGTGAACACACCATTCGCTGGAACAGTCAGGGTTTTGGATAGGATCCAGATCCAATACCTTTTTGACCCCCGATGCACTGTATTTATATAGAATATAGGCCTCAATGACAATGACAACAATCTACAAAGTCAGTGCTATGGCAGCCATCTGTGTATATATCTTACGTACCAACTCCTACCCAAATCTCAGCTGCTAGGACTGCCAAGGCTGCTGTGCATGCACAGAATTGCTTTAACTGAAGGAACTCAGTGCTGACATCCATCCATGTTCTTGTTTGATATAAAGATGCACTGGTAAAAAGTTGGATGGGATACATCCTATCTAGCTTTAGGTACCTGTGTGAGTCTCACATGTTCATGCCTGCATGGTAGACAGCTACAGCCAGATGCCCAGAAACCAGTCCTAACCTCTACCCAAGCTTTCCAGGGAGGATAGTCACTCCATTAGCTATGCTGTGAGCACTTCTGATATCCAGAGTCAGTACCACAGTGTCAACATCTTCTATTCCAGAACACAGCCAAAAGTCTTTGCTGCAGAATGTGCACTGAAAATGGAGACCTGGTTTCTACAGCTTTGCAGTCTGGCCAGATTCAAATTCAAATTCATATTTGCTACATCCAAAAAACACGCCATTTGATTGGAATGAGGAAGAGCAGCAGACTCCTGGTATAGCTAAGCCATTGAGCATGCGGGAGCACAAGTGTTATGAGCACAACAAGATCTCAGGGATAAGGTGTCTGGTGGCTAGGTAATTCAGAAACAAGACCTGGTATGAAGCTGTTTCCATCTGAATTACTTCTGGAGTTTTATCCGGTAGCATAAATGCATTAATGTATTCCTAATGTAAAGACCTGGAGTGGGTACAATAAAGTAAATTCAATTATACTTACTCAAAGTCAGGCAGTTCATTGTCTCAGAGTTCAAGTTCTACAGTCATGCATGTTTATCCTATAGCAGGTAGGTTTTTAAGATAAGTGGAATGAACTATTCTACAAGTCACCTGCTTTCTGTCTCCTTTCTCTTATTTTCCTTCTTCCTGGAATATAAAGGAAACAAGATATTTTTACTAGACTAGACACAACTTCTAAATTGCCATCCTCCTTTAAAATCAAGGTCCTACTTTGCATTTTGTGATTGTGTAATATCTAGCAGCAACCAAAATATTCAAGATACTGTCATTTCAGCCTTGTGGGGAAGAGACTTTTTGAGCTGGTTGCTCCAAATCCCTTGGCTCTTTTTTGTTACATTGGAGGCTCATACATTATCTCACTGATCATCCTCTGTCACCTCAGGAATACACTTCAGCATCATTGCTTTCCAGATTTAGCCTTCTTGTGGAGTGGCTGTTTTGAATTAATTTTCTGCAGATGTATTTTTACTTTTCCAAGTTGACTCTCTTTCTGTTATTCTCGGCCCATGTTTCAGTTTTTTCTAGGACCCTCTATTATTTGCCTGTTTTGACTGCTGCTGGCACAACCTCTAATTTAACATCATCTGTGAATTGCATTATCATGCTTGTGTTTCAAATCCCTATTATTTATGTGAATTTTAAAGAGGACAGCACCTTAAATAGAGCCTTGTGGCACCCCTATAGTCAATTCATACAGCTCAATATGTTGTTGGTTATTATCATATTTTGTTTGTGCTGTATGTGCCAGTTTTCAGTCCATGTGACGGAGCTCAGATCCAAGCCTATTGTAACTCGTTTGAAAAGTTAGATTTCGTCAGGCGTTGTATTGAATGCTATACCAAAACCCAGATGATATCCTCTTTCCTTTCTCAATTGCTTTTGTAAGCGTTCCACAAAAAATAATCAACATTTGTACTGCACAGTTTTCACTTCATAAATCCAGACTGCTAATAGGTCATGGGTCTATAATCTTTTTGTCTGCTTTATGCCAGTTCAGGATTAAGCCTTGTATAAAACTATATATAGCTTGGGATCTAGCTGCAGGTAAGTGGCAAGGCCTCACTGGAACTTGATGAAGTGCCTGGACTGATCGCAGTGATCTTCATGGGGGAGCAGTGTTTTGTTACAAGAGCTCTCTCTAGTGGTCCTGGCTACTCCACTCATTGAGTGACTCCAGTGCTGCAATCTAGAGTGGCTGACTGATGCATTTTCCATCTGTGAACCTTTGGAGACATAAACCTGGTTAGTTCCAGCATCAAATTACAGTTAAATCGTATTGAGAAGAAAAATAGTAATAATAGTAAAAATAGAGTAAACTCCTGAAAAAGGATAATGCCTGGTAAGGTTACTGAGGAAGCCTGATTCCTTAAAGAAGAAGAAGATTCCTTAAACATCTCTATGGTAACTTCATGGTATGGGTACTAAGAGAGCCTACTAGAAAAGATGCCCTCCTTTATTTGTTATTTGTTATCAGAGAGGCTCTCGTGAGCAAAGTAGAGATTGTTGGCCATCTTGGCCAGAGTGAACACGCAGTTGAGTTTAAAATTTCTGCTGACAGCAAAAAAAGTGCCAACAAAATTTCAACCTTGAATATGAAGTGAGCAGACTTCAGAATCCTCAGGGAATTAGTTGGTAAGGTCCACTTGGGAAATGCTTTTGCAGGTGCTGGGCTCCATCAGTCATAGTCACTTTTTAAGCACTACCTCCTAAAAGCACAGGAAAAGGCAATTCCAAAATATCAGAAGTCGAGCAGATGAGGCAGAAGACCAGCTTGGCTGAGCAGGTATCTTCTGGAACTAAGGAAGAAGAAAAAAAAAGAAAGTGTATGCCCAGTGGAAGCAAGGCTGGGGGAAGTGGGAGGAATGCAGAGATGCTGTTTGCCATTGCAGGGAGAAAACTTGTGTGGCCAAAGCTCAATTGGAGTTGAAGCTGCCAGTACTCTGAGGGGCAATAAAAAGATCTATTAAATATGTTAATAGCTAAAGGAAGTCCAGAAAAAACATTGGTCCATTACTTGAGGAACATGGCCATCTCACAAACAGGGACATGGACAAAGCAGAGATGTTTAATGCTTTTTTCACTTCAGTCTTCAAAACTGATGCTGGACTCTGGGATCCCAGAGCTCTGAGCTGGAGGATTATAACTGTGAGAATGATAAAATCTTGGTCAACGCTGCATATTTGCATGATCTGCTGCTCCAGCTGGATCTCTGTAAGTCTA
>VZRS01006125.1:945919-968688 GCA_013398055.1 Ifrita kowaldi
AGACTGCTAATAGGTCATGGGTCTATAATCTTTTTGTCTGCTTTATGCCAGTTCAGGATTAAGCCTTGTATAAAACTATATATAGCTTGGGATCTAGCTGCAGGTAAGTGGCAAGGCCTCACTGGAACTTGATGAAGTGCCTGGACTGATCGCAGTGATCTTCATGGGGGAGCAGTGTTTTGTTACAAGAGCTCTCTCTAGTGGTCCTGGCTACTCCACTCATTGAGTGACTCCAGTGCTGCAATCTAGAGTGGCTGACTGATGCATTTTCCATCTGTGAACCTTTGGAGACATAAACCTGGTTAGTTCCAGCATCAAATTACAGTTAAATCGTATTGAGAAGAAAAATAGTAATAATAGTAAAAATAGAGTAAACTCCTGAAAAAGGATAATGCCTGGTAAGGTTACTGAGGAAGCCTGATTCCTTAAAGAAGAAGAAGATTCCTTAAACATCTGGATGGTAACTTCATGGTATGGGTACTAAGAGAGCCTACTAGAAAAGATGCCCTCCTTTATTTGTTATTTGTTATCAGAGAGGCTCTCGTGAGCAAAGTAGAGATTGTTGGCCATCTTGGCCAGAGTGAACACGCAGTTGAGTTTAAAATTTCTGCTGACAGCAAAAAAAGTGCCAACAAAATTTCAACCTTGAATATGAAGTGAGCAGACTTCAGAATCCTCAGGGAATTAGTTGGTAAGGTCCACTTGGGAAATGCTTTTGCAGGTGCTGGGCTCCATCAGTCATAGTCACTTTTTAAGCACTACCTCCTAAAAGCACAGGAAAAGGCAATTCCAAAATATCAGAAGTCGAGCAGATGAGGCAGAAGACCAGCTTGGCTGAGCAGGTATCTTCTGGAACTAAGGAAGAAGAAAAAAAAAGAAAGTGTATGCCCAGTGGAAGCAAGGCTGGGGGAAGTGGGAGGAATGCAGAGATGCTGTTTGCCATTGCAGGGAGAAAACTTGTGTGGCCAAAGCTCAATTGGAGTTGAAGCTGCCAGTACTCTGAGGGGCAATAAAAAGATCTATTAAATATGTTAATAGCTAAAGGAAGTCCAGAAAAAACATTGGTCCATTACTTGAGGAACATGGCCATCTCACAAACAGGGACATGGACAAAGCAGAGATGTTTAATGCTTTTTTCACTTCAGTCTTCAAAACTGATGCTGGACTCTGGGATCCCAGAGCTCTGAGCTGGAGGATTATAACTGTGAGAATGATAAAATCTTGGTCAACGCTGCATATTTGCATGATCTGCTGCTCCAGCTGGATCTCTGTAAGTCTACGGGTCCTGATGGGATTCATCTGAGAATACTCAAAGAGCTGGCTGATATCATCATAGGGCCTCTCAATGATTTTGAAATGGTCTTGGAAATATGGAGAGCTCCAAGTCGCCTGGAAACTGGTGAACAATGTTCCAATTTTCAAGAAGGGTAAGAAGGATGACCCTGGAAACAGTAGGCCTGTCAATCTCACTTCAGTGTCTGGTAAAATTATGGAGATTATTGTGGGAGTTATTGAAAAACACCTAAAGGACAGCACAGTCTTTGGTCACAATCAGCATGGCTTCATGAGAGGAAAGTCCTTCTTATCAAACCTGATTTTCTTTTATAACAAGGTAACTCATTTAGCTGATCAGGAGAACCCACTTGATGTAATCTTTTTGGTTTTCAGTAAAGCTTTTGATACCATCTGTCAGGATCTTTCTGGACAAATGTCCAGCCCACAGCTGGATAAAC
The DNA here is from genome assembly GCA_013398055.1 of Ifrita kowaldi. Lineage (NCBI taxonomy): Eukaryota > Metazoa > Chordata > Aves > Passeriformes > Cinclosomatidae > Ifrita > Ifrita kowaldi. The sequence continues at coordinate 947,653 of VZRS01006125.1, forward strand.
ACATCAAAGGATGGGTGAGCGGCTGGCTCACGGGTCAGGCACAAAGGGTTACAGTGGATGGGGTGGCATTGGGCTGGTGGCCTGTGACTAGTGGGGTTCTGCAGGGCTCCTACTTTGAGCCAGTGCTCTTCAACAGCTTCATAAAATACCTGGACACTGGACTGGAAGGCATATTGAGTTTGCTGAGAATACTAAATTGGGAGGAGCTGTTGGCTCCCTTGAAGGCAGAGGGGCCCTACAGAGAGACTTACACAAATTAGAGGATTGGGCAATCACCAACAGTATGAAGTTCAACAAGGGAAAGTGCCAGGCAAGGGAGGGGATTGTTCCACTCTGCTCTGCACTGGGGCAGCCTCACCTTGATTCCTGGGGGCAGTTTTGGGCACTGAGATGTAGGAAAGGCATTAAGCTGTTAGAGAGTGTCCAAAGGAGGGAAGCAAAGGTGGTGAAGGGCCTTGAGGGGAAGCCATATGGAGAGGGGCTGAAGTCACTTGATCTGTTCAGCCTGGAGAAGAGGAGACTGAGGGGAGACCTCATTGCAGTCTACAAATTCCTGGTGAGGGAAGAGGAGGAGCAGGTACTGATACTGTGATAAGACTCTAGGGAATGGCCTGAAGTTATGTAAGGGGAGGTTTAGGTTATATATTAGAAAAAGGTTCTTCACCAGAGGGTGTTTGGGCACTGGAACAGGCTCTCCAGGGCAGTGGTCACAGCACCAAGCCTGACAGAGTTCAAGAAGTGTTTGGGCAATGGTCTCAGACACATGGTGTGACTCTTTGGGCTGTCCTGTGCAGGGCCAGGAGCTGGACTTGACAATCCTTGTGAGTCCCTTCCAACTCAGGATATTCTCAGTATTCTATGATTTTAATCTTTTAAAAAGCAATTACCATAGGTTTTTTACCACTTTCAATGCTGGAAGAAGCATGTATATTAGACTACATAATATGTAGTCAAATAGCAGAACACACATCCAAATCATGTTGCCAACATAATATCAACATCAGGTGCTTTCTAGGATCAATGAGTTGCTATGGATGTTGCATTTTAAGATCCTCTTAATAAAGCACAAATTTTAAGTGTAGCCCATAAATGTATTACATTTAAAACAAGAACAGCTTACCAATTCATATTTAAAATGTGAATGTTTATTGCTTTCCATTTTTGCACTCCTGTATTAGTGAGAACAGAGTCAGAGCTCAGACCAGCATGCTCATAAGTTCAGAAGAAGGGTCCATGAATTATAGTGCTCACTGACAATAACCATTGGTAAGTCAATGTACATAAATCAATGTTGCAGATGATAGCATATATAATGAAGTTTATAAATGCTTTACAATAAGTAAGTGCATATTATTGTATCACATAGCAACTCCTAGGGAAAGAAAACAACCCAACAAATTTAAAAATGGTTTGGCCTTCTATTTTCCTGAATCTAAACTGAAAAGGCCAAAAATTAGTGTACTTCTATTTGCTCTGTTACTAATTTCTTTATTAGTAGTGAAACTAAGACTTTATATTTAAATATAAATATATTATTATACATTTATAAATATTTGTAAATACTTATAAATATGTAATATTTATAAATATATTTAAATATAAATGTAATGTATTTATATATTTGTAAATATTTATATTCAGCTAAAGAAAAATACATTTTTCTTTAGCTGAAAAAATTAGTATTTTCTTGAACAAATATTTTTAAAATATTATTCCAGTTATATTTGCCTTATTTTTAAAAGTAAAATTTTTGGTATCTCTTCAGTAAATGAAGGTTTATTAGATACGTGTTTTAAAAAATACTTTACTGAAAACACTGTGTTTGCAAATAAAATATGCTGCACTTCTAAGAAGGTGTTTCTTTCAGAAGAAAGCATTTTCTCTAGAGTAAGTGAACCCTGTGAGACAGCACAAAGGCATTGACCAAAATCCCCTGGAACTATTTTGATCATTTTTGAATTAAGCACTTGAAGTGAGGGGAAATTAAATATCAGTTTAAAAGTCCCCTTGAATGGCTACTGAAATCACAGCATGGAATGACCCTGAAGCTGGGGAGCTTAAAAAAATACATGCTAAAGCACTATGACAGAAATGAGACATAAATCATTAAAAACTGCTTTGAGAAGATCAGTTCTTTTCATCCCAATTAAATTCTTTTAAAAGCATTTTTTTACAGAGTTCCAGGACACTTTAGTATCTTTAGGAAACTAAAGTCTGATTCAGGTCATTTTGGAGTCAAAGAAAGCCTTGCATTAACTTCAGTAGAAATGAGACTCCTTAGGAAGCAGATGTGCTTACATTCCACTGTCAAAAATAGGAGCTAAGCATCTGCTCAAAGTTAATCACACGCTTAAACACTGTCCAGGACTAAGGTCATGGTTGCCAGGACCTGATCTTGCAGCACATACAAATCCAAATGATTAATGGTTTGGTTTGCCTGCTGGATGAAACAAATGTAATGTGAAATACAGGGTTTGGTGTTTTGTGATTCATTTTTGTGTCACACAATAAATTTTTTTTTAAAAACCTGTCCCAAGTAGAGTTTTGTTGAGGTAGTGGAAATACCAATACCAATTACTGTATATTCTCATTTAGTTCAGGTTGAAAACTGAAGAATACTACTAACGCAAACAAGGCACAAAAACATTGTGTGGCAAATAGACACACAGACAAAAAATGAGTACAGTCTGTCAAGGAAATTGAGGTTACTTCTGAAAAGTACACATTGTGTCCTATAAACATACTACAACAGAGATAAAACTTAGCTCAGGGCAAATAAATGTTCTCCAAATATAGAGAAGACTTCATGAAATACAATTAAATTAAAATCAAGACTGAGGGAAAGTTTGGTAATATCTGATCAACTGGTCACTTAAATGACTGGATTATCCATCTGAGTGGATGGATACACTCTTCTGAGTAAAAATTTATATAAATTAGAGGAAATGATGGAAAGATGGAACTATGGGAAGCAAAGGGAGTCAGGATGTAGTGAAGATTGTGGAAGGAGGATGCAGAGGTGCAACGGAAAGCAGGATGGGGAAACTGTCTCAGCTGTAGAACTGTGTGCTGAAGGTGTAACAGGTAAAAGTGACACTTGTGACACAAAACAAAATAATTATTGTCAAAACCTACAAGTAGAAGGGCTGAATCTTTACTTGTCTCAGGGAAACTGAGGAAGCTCCTTCTGCATCTACGTGCTGTTGTGTTCATACATAGTCCTATGAAAAATTGTAAGATCACCAATATGATAAACTGGCAGCTGCTTGCAATGTTTTACGTTAACCCAACAGCAAAAACCCAACAATTCTACAGATTCAGACAATAAATCACCACTTTTACAGAAATCCCACCAATTTAATGTCTTTGATACTAATCTAACCGGCTTTCCAAGTAAATTAAGCCACAAACAACTTCAGAATATGGATGCTATTCACATACACCAATTCTCAAGCAAGACACATTCCAGCATTTGCAAATGGATTTTTTTTGCAAAACCCTGCATTTATGTACATATTAATCCACAAGAATTTGGGGTTTCAATTTCTTTTAAATGTAGCTTACCCACCTCAAGGATGTAGGACATACTATAAAACAGGCTATGACAGCTTAAATGTTCAAATTGCTAGTGAAAGAAACTGAAAAATATTTTTATTATAATTTCATTCTTGTAAGCCAGTCTCATGATATCTGGATCGTAGTATATTCCAAAGGTTAAAGCTGTCATGTCTGATGTGTCAGCTCCTTGTGTAAGCAATTTCCATTTGCTTGGCTGGGAAAAATACAAGACAGCAAGATCTAATGCCACAGCTTTCACCTAAGTGAAAGCACCTACATTTCACCTAAGGTTCTCTTGCTGGTAAACTGAAAGACTGCCCAGATCTTTTGGGGATTGAAACAATATGCTTTCAGGGTCTACATCATGTGTTTCTATGAGAATATCTTTGTTGCAAATGAATCTGACTCAAGCCAGGCCTTCAAATATTGGAATCCAATCCGGTAGCATCCCTTTCTGTGGGCATCTTTTTCATTCTCTCTCTGAAGGTGTCTGATGTATAGCAACTGTGCTCAGTGCAAAATCATTCTACTCTACTTTCTGTATCGTTGGGCAGTGCCACATACATTATTTGTGCTTCTGTCTAGCTCTTCCTTTTTGGGATAGTTTATTTTACCCTAGTTTTATTTGAGTTGGTTTCTCTGGGCATTGGGCCCAGTTCTTGTTTAACTTTGCTCTTAAAATCTGTACAACAGCCCAGATGTTCTTTCCAAAAAAAAAAAAAAAAAAGGGCAGGGGGGAGCTTTATGCATCCATTTTAAGAAATGATCTTGTTGTAAAGCAACAGAACGGATAATTTGTAAACCCGCTGAATGCATTTGTATGGTTTATAGCAAAATTAAACTCCATTACTGTTTGGGTCTTGGGTTTACAAGGCTAACAAAAATGCTGACTAGGTGGAATAGAAAACACAAGGGCATAAAAGAAATGTTTTTATATTGGAACATTAATTTAAAGTTATTACGAAGGAGAAGGTATGAAAACTTTTAGTAAAGATGGATCTAGCTGAACTATGTCAGAGTCATAAATTTATTTTTCCCCCCAAAAGTAAGGTCTGTGGAACAATAAAAATCAACAACAGGCCCAGAAGTTTTTACTGGACCAAAAGTAGAAGTTTCAACTAGACGTACAGATTTGAGAAGCAGAACAGTTCAACTCTGTATAGCAATGAGTAAGCAGCTGTCAAAAAAGTGTTTGAAAAAAGATGTCAGGAAACATTGAATAGGAGAGCAGGAGCTGTACCCAAAAGGAAGGGACGAAGCAACAAAAGTTAAAGAAACAACTGACCCCATTAAATTATTATCAAAGAGTTACTCGTGTGTTTTTCTAGTGCCACTAGTGACATCATGAGCTGACATTACCAATAGGTTACGACTTTCCCAGTCGACAGTAGAAGAAAAAATTTGAAAACCTCTTTTCTCAAAGACTAGCTATAGCACATACGAGTTTTTTTTAAGCCAAATCCTCAGTTCTGAGGAAGAAGGCTCATACCACAGGGGAAATGCCAGGTATTGTAGAGACAGAAGGAAAGGAATGAGAAATGCTAAGAAAGAAGACAGAATAAAAGGTGTACAGGGTTGTTACAGTCACCATGGCATAGAATAGTTCTTAGGTTTCTAATCAATCGAGGCTCCCCGTGCTCTCCTTAACTTCCCTTGAAAATGATCTCTGCACAGAATCTCATTCAGCAATACAAGATGAAAAAAATAATCCCTTTCTAAGTAAATTAGGACCATCATAAGAGCTGTTGGATACTAGAAATGCTTTAAACCTTCTAGGGAATCCACTACCCTACTTTACAGATGGTTTGGCTATTCCAAATGTTGAACTCACGCAATATTATCTTATAAAAAGTTAATACCAGTGGGTATAAAAAACCTTGGGATTCCATGTGGTTCTTCGGGAACGTTGTCCCTTAGTCGTAAAATTTAGCTCTTCAGTTAATGAACACAGTACAGCCACACTCTCTGCGTTTGTCTGTAAATGACTGATTTCAAAACCCCACTATGGTGAATTGAACAGAAGTCCTTACAGCATCAACCATGACTGAAAAAAAAAAACCTTCTTCCACAAAATTGTAAAACATTTAATTATTCAAGAGTAGTATGTACAGTGGAAAGGTAATTTTTAATTTAAAATATCTCTCTTTCAGAGACAGATTAAAAATACTCTCCTTTCTTGGAGAAAACATTGGAACCCTTCCCTTCCCACAAAGAGACCCAGAAATCCCTGCCAAAATCTTCCCCTCTTATGGGAATCACAACATTTTCTCACTGCTTTCCGTCAGAAGAAACCTGGGATCTTCTGAACCAATTTCTATTCTGCCAGTTTCCACACAGAGCTTTAAAATAGAAGTCCTTCCTAAGAACTCAGAAAAGAGATTATGAATCAAGAGAAAATGGAGGCTGATAGCTATATCAGAGACTTGTGCAATAGTGATGTGTAGAACAAGATAGATCAAAGCCTTTGAAAAAGGCTTTATTTTTTTGTAAATAAGATAAGCAACCCCCATTGCGTCTCAGTCTAGTCAGAAACAAGTTCATCTTTTCACTTTTCCAAAGCCAATGTTAACAGTGACTGCTGTTAAGATCAGTGACAAAAAATTCAGCTGAATCTCTGTAGTTTGAGTTAACATTTTCATCTTTGGAGGAGTCTATAATGGTTTTTTTCTTTCTTTCCTAATAAAATCAGCCAATACATACAAAAGCCATGGTTATAAAGACAATCATTCTATTAGACTAGTTCTTGAAAAGCAAACTCCAGATGGGAACAAAGGTTTTCCCTGCTGAGTTCCTGGTCATGTTCTACTGAAATTTTCCTGGTTTGACTTGGTTTACCAAGAAAAGAACCGTAGCCCATTTTTCCTGTGCTGATTTGCCTCTAATTTAACATGAGCTGACAACTCCTCCTTATTCACCACCACTGATAATACAGATATTATTTTGATTTTCATTCTCTTTGGCTTTCATACCTAAACCAGAACAAAATATTGTCATTCACTAAGTTCTTAAAACCGAGCCAACTGTACTTGTGGCTGAGAAGCAGTACTGTAGAAATTGGACAGTCATATAACCAGTTTTCCATTTTATTACGGCCTATGGATTCATAAAATTTGTGTTGTCCATCAAGAAGATGGTCTCAAACACAAATAAACAAGATCTACCTCTCTTCCTGATCATGTTCTTCCTAAGACACCTGAAATTTCCTGATAGAAATTTTGGCTACAAGGCTGGCAGCCTGCCTGGGATGGGAGGGAACACTCTCCTGAGCAGCCAGGGGGTCCAATACAGCATATTTCATACTTCATTTCATCTTACAAACCTTAAATCTGCTGGATTAAAAGCTTGAAATGCATTATTATTGTCTCTCATGGGGCTCCAGATCAGATTTGTGAGTTAGAGGTGGATGTTACTGCATTATTTCTGGGAAAAACCGGCATATCCTTTACCTGAAAATCTTCTGTGGTGTTTCTGCCTCTCAATAGTATTAAAGGCTCCTTTTTTACCAGTTCTGATGGCAAGAGACAAATTACACTATACAACTGACCCTCCTTTTGCTTGGCTTTACAGCTTAATAATTCTTTCGGGGAACTAGGAAGAGGTTTAATTTTTTAATAGAGTCTGAGGCAAATAATCACTAGATCACATAGCTGGACAAGTTCTATATGAGAGCACAGTTAATATCACTCTATTACCATCCCAATGAATCCATTGTGCTGGATTAGACTAAAGCACTTTAGTTCTCAAGAGATTTATGTATCAGGAACAGTAGGAACTGAAAATGTCTTCACAGTCACAGAACAGTCGAGGCTGGAAGGGGACTGCTGGAGGGCATCTGATCCAACTCCCTGCTCAAGCCGGGCCACATAGAACCAATTCCCCAGGACCATGTCCAGATGGCTTTTGAGTATCTGCAGGGAGGGAGGCTCCACAACCTCTCTGAAACTTCACTGGAAAAGACCCCTGAAGCATCAAAGAATTGGTTAAAAGATTTTTCGAGGTGTCAGTTTCTTCTTCAGCTGGAGGTGAATAACTCGTTTTCATCCTGAACTGCAAGAAAAATTCTCACCCATACTCACATCAAGTATTTTTGTTACATCTTCATTTTAAGACAGAGTCATATATACAATAAAGAGCATTATTTTCATGGCAGAAAATTGTCCATCTATATGTCTGCAGAGTCAAGCAATCCACAAGAATCAAAGAGCAGGAACCACTCTCTTCTCTCTCACTTCCGCAAAACAATGTGGGAAGAGTGATTATTTTTCACACAGACAATCTGGTATGAAATTTGCAGGTAAAATTTTATGTCACATCACTGCTTAAACTCAGACCTGCAAGCAGCTGTGTATTTAAGAGAATGTAGCTCTTGCTGAGTATGAAGGAATAAAAATAAACAAAAGGTTTCACAAATTCTCTAACTCTCAGATTTCAGTGACGGAAAAGATCACTGCAAGTATAACATGAAACCACACAGCACTTGCACTGTAGACCCTCCATTAAAAGTTGCTTCATTTGATTACAATTAATATTTTTTCCACATTTTCCAAATGATCTTTGCTCTTAGGATACTGCATTATATGTCAGCTTCTCTAATTTTATCTTTCATCATACAATTTTCTTTCTGTCTTCCTCATCAAGATGGTAAATTCTTTCCTATAAATTATTTTTCCTTAAAATTTCTTTTCTCTTCCATGTTTAAATTGTTTTTTTTTTTAAATGACTTAGTGATCTCACGGATTTGTTCCTGATATATTGAATAGACTGAGTTCCTTATATCCTACGTTTGTTTTCCAAAGCCAGGAAGATCATTATTTTGGCTCTTCTTTGAGCTCTTTTATGTAATTCAGACCCTGTTCATGCACGACAGACGTCAGAACTGGACAGGATATTGCTGCATTTTTAGCATAGCATAGCATTCTCCTTTTCATCCTTTCAATAGCTCCCTATTGGTTCAGGTTAACAGAGGTCTTAAAATGTTATATGCTTTGGCAAAATCATATCAGTAGCCTCTCATCTCTTAGACCATGACAAAATCTGGCCTGTAGTCTTGTAAAAAAGTAAAAAAATATGACTTTTTCAAGTCTTCTTCTCCAAAAACTCCTGTTGGCTCTGATAAGCTATATTTTAATTTTCTAATTCTCTGTAGATATAAGATTGCATTTGATGCCTCATTATTTTGCCCAGTATATTCACAAAGCTAGTAGAACTGTAATATATCAAGTAATTTTGGTTATTTTCTGGTATTTAAATCATGTTGGCAGTCTTTCAATATTTTCCAGTTTTTTTAATATTAATTTTGAAGCAATAAGTAATTCAAAATTCTTAGCTAGTCCTCTTCAAACCTCTCATCTGAAAATACTTGGGTTTGCCTGATGCCTGGACATCCTCCTTTGTTTCACATGGTAAACTTTGTTGCTTTTCTACCTTTTAGCACTTTCACATTTGCAGTCAGTTTTATTTAAAATTTTATATAAATACCTTTTTTGTTATTATTTACAGCCGGTGTCTTGAAGTGTTCCTTAATGGTGAGGGCGTTTTTTGTTTGATTTTGTTTGGTTTGGCTTTTTTCTCTTTTGGGTTTTCCTTTTCATCCTTTCCTGCTTTCTGAAGTGGTCAATCACGATCTCTTGTCAGTCACCTGTATTTTCAGCTTGGTACCTATTAAATCTAACCATTTTTTTCATTCTTTTTTAATTGGTTATTTTCTGTTTGGTCTCTTTGATCAGAGCTGCTCATTGCTGCATGTCCTCCTATAAGAATATAGAACAATACAATCTCATCTAAAGGATGACTAATTAATATGTGACATTATTAAAAAGTTTAATTCAGGCTTCAGCCAAAAGAAAACAATCAAATGTTTTGATGAATAGAAAAGTTCTGGTTTCCTGAACTAGCTTTCTGGTTGATGTAAAGTACACACTTCTTATCATCTCTTTGACTATTTGGCAGAGGGTTAGGTCTCTTATTCCTGCAAGTTTTCGTGCGTTTCAGGATAGCAGCCATGTGTTTTTCTTAAGCTAAGGATTTGTTTTTCTTTTTAGAGAGAGCAATCTTTTTGTTAAGGAAAATGTTATTATTTAATCCACTTGATCTCAGCACATCCCATATGAGATCCCTTGGATTTAATTTGAGAGATAATCTAGAAAACTAGAAAGTATAGAAAGATGAGGACTGCTCATATGATTGAGATGTTGGCCTGGTATTCCAAGAGTCAGGGAGGCTATCCTTAGCAATGTTTCCAAATTTCCATTGACCTTTTTATGAGGGTCCTGATTTTTGCATCTTGAAGGTCTTCATCTGCAAAATAGAGCTAAAACCTTATTTCTTCCATCCTTCATAATCCAGTCAGGTTACACAAAAGACAGGTCTTTCTTTGGTAACCAGCACAGCAAGGACAGATCTCAATTTTAGCTTGAAGCACAAGTAAGAGGCTATTGTTCCTACTGTTCTGCTTTATACAAATGTCAAATTGTTACAGGGTAAATGAAGATCCATGTTGCTAAGAAGTACCTATGATTTCTATTGGTTTGTGTTTGTCTTAGTCTGGTCACGGTCACTGTGCGAAGGCGATGCCTGAAGCTACAGCAGGAATGACGGTGCAGCCCTTTTCTCATACTGGAAGCTCATACTTTAAGATGAAGGTTCTTCAAGTTTTGCTTGGATAAATGCCCAGTTTATCTGCAGGAACATTTTGTTCTGTTCCACAATTACGGCATGTTGCAGCCTCAATCCCTTAATTCTTCGAACAACACCTGTGATCAACAAAATGTCATGTTGGCTTTCCTATTGGACACTTCAGGATCATGAATTTAAAGAAGGATTATCTAATTCTTCAAGGTGCAGAGCTCAAGGAAGATATGTTGGTCCTTTTCACTTTATATTAATTATTTCAGGATTTTCAGTCTTTAATTCCAGACAATAACAGGACTCAATCAACCACTCCAAAGCATTTTTTTCATAAGCCCATTCTGTTTAAATATGAAGTATCAACACTGGTTTCCTGAGATCTAACAAGCATCCTTGTGGATTCCTTCGAAGTCCAAAAAAAAAATTTTTACTATTAACTTACTGTAACCATTAATGCTGTATCTTTATCTAAAACTTTTTTTTTCTTAAGTTGATCGGAATTAGCCAGTGGGTTCAGAAATTACTAAGAAGGAGAGCTGGAAAAATATAAATACAGAAAAAAAAGATCTTTCCCTTTTAAAATCAAGCTAAAAATCAATCAGTAGTAATAAAAGTAATTATTTTAAATGCATTTGGTATGATGCTGCAAAAAATGTTCAGGCTTGAAGAGTAAAGCAGTATAGAAAGTGGACAGCAAAATTTTTATATCTGACTGCAGTAATTTTTTTGAAAGAATGATTATTTTACAATTTTCCTTACCCTTACCATTCTCTTTGGGCTGAAACACTGAAATAAAATGTCAAATTTTTAAAATTTTGCCATTTCAAAATTTTGAGGAGATTGGAGTAAGAACAAGCAAACTGTGAAAGAGGCACACAATCTGAGTATCTAAATTTGTTTGCCAATTTCTGTTAGATACATATCTACAAAAAAGCCTTTGGAAACAGTGGAATTAACCATCCACACTGTACACAGGCAAACTGAGATGCAGAGGGCATAGATGGGCAGGGGCTAAAAGGCAGGCCAGTATTTCCTGAAAGCAGCTTTAAATCTTTTGCTGAACAGGCAGGACCCCGGTTACCGATGTAGAAACCACAGCACTTCAGACTGCTAAATTTTGCTGGCTTCACCCCTAACCATCATAATTTGATGTAATTCTATTGAACTCATTAGAAATATACTGATCTACAACAGCAGAACAGTGACTTTAGGTGATGGAATATGGTTTGGGGAATCTGCAGGTCTGGGTGTTTCATTAAGCCAAGCTCTCTGACATTAAATCACCAAGTTGAAAAGATCTGTTTTGTTTGATGCCATTGATTAAAACCACATGATTTGAGGCCTCATAGCTTGTGTGTACATCAAAAAATTAGTTATAAAAGCAAATACACCCTTCACCGTATGAATATGCAGCATATGTTCTATCAGTATTTTTTAAGCATTAAAAGGAGATGATAAAACCATATGTGAATAACCATCCAGAATATAAATATTACTCGTAAGAAACCTATATATAAATACTACTTAGAACTGTGCTATGCATGTGGGAAAGCAATTTAAATGTCTCAGAACTAATAGTAGAAAAATGTGTATAGTGTGAAGATATTAAAAAGAAAATAGTAGAAAATATAAGAACTGGTGAGGAAGTGATTTGAAGAAAAGGAGCATGGACAAAGAAGGAAAGAGCACGCAGCAAATTATATAATATAGAGGAAGTCATGTGAGGAAATCACATGAATAAATTGAATAAATAGAACCTGGAAAAATTAAATTGTCTAGTTCAATGACTGCCTATCAATGTCACGGTCAGGAACCATATTATAGAGCCTATTTGATAAGTTCATGAACTAGCATTGAAGTTGATAGGAAGAGAGACAGAGAAACATGATAAAGCACAGAGGACAGCACGACATTACTCCTCTACAATTATAGCTATATAATTATATATATATTATATATATAATATAAAAACTGTATTATAGTTTCCTATTTCCTTCAATGCACAGGAAATTATGCCTGTTCATATGAAAAACTATCCATTCCCTTAATGATACAAATAGTTATTCTTTATGTATATTACATTTTAAATTCCAAAGGACCTTTACGACAGTAACAGCAACGCAATTGAAATATTTTGTGGACTTCATTTAAAATACTTCAGTTAGAAAATTTTCAAGTCCCATTAGCCTATATTCACAGTTTGCATCATGTACCTAGCTTTTAGTTGTCTAGGGATGTCAAGCTCCACCCTGGTTTTCAATTTTCTTTTCTACAGATGAGTTTAAAGCACGAGTTCTTAGGCAACTCCTAAGCATAGAATCATGTAATGTATACAGCAGAATTTCAGATCAGTTCCATTGTTCATCTTCGAGGGCATCCAGCTCTCTCAGAAATTCAGTTTGTTCACAGAGGCAGTGCTTTCTAGCACTGGTTAGCCATATCTTCACCACACAGTACTTATGCCAAGAACACTGATAAAAATAACACAGAGAGAAGTTTTTGAAGAACTCTTGAGGGCTCTTTATGTCATATTTTTTCATAAAGAATATAAATTATCGAAGTCCACTCCTCATTGATGATTTCACTTCTGATCTTCAATTTCTCGAGCTTTGCCATTCATTTCTTCTGTAATGATACGTTAATTTTTTCTCTGAAATTCTGATTTGGTATTGCTACATATTTTCTTTGTCTAGAATTTCTGTTTTCTTACTCATTTGTTTAGTATGGCATAATCTAGATTGGGTAAATGTATTACATGTATTAGTCCAACCCTTTTTACTTGAATCATCTTAATTACTCATACCTTTGAAATATCTTCTTGTAGCATTGAATACTATTAAAGATATAGTAGTAGAATTGAAATTATCGCATTATATTCTTTCTTTATAGTTTAGGAACCTCCTTTGCTATTTTCTAGTTACATTGTTGTAATCCAATATATTTATTAGCCTTTTTAGTTTTTGATCTTTCATTTCATATGTCTGTTTTGAGAATTCTGGAAACAGATATTCTCCAGGCCTTTAAATTGGATTATTTGAAGCATTTCATTTTCTTTCTATGTCAGCTCAACCAAATAATTCAATTAGTTTCCTATTTCATTTACTTCCAATCTCAGCTCTTACCACAGTGCACAAGTATCAATATCTTTATTTCTGCATTGGAAGAAATCTTTTCTACTTATGGAATATCTCTTACAAGTTAAAACAGTTTGACTTTTGGCAATCCTATTTTGTCCTTCCTGACCTTTAAGACAAAGTTTCTTGGCTGAATAGACTTATATTATCTTCTTTTTTTTTTTTTTTTTTTGGGGGGGGGGGGGGGGGGGGGGNCATTGAAATTAAAAGTTGTTGGGTTTTGGGGTTGGTTTGTTGGGTTTTTTTTGGAGAGTCTCTGCTTGTTCATAATATCCTTTTGAGATGATTATGAAATTATACCTGGAGACATTCCCAAGTCATTTCTACCTGCCTTAGCATAAAATGATAAGTAAAACTGGTCCAGCTCATTTGCTAGTCTTGTGTGAGAAGTGAGTAAACCTTACATACAATAATCATTGAGGTATCCTGATTTTTATGAACTGATTTACTCTTTTCATTCCATTTGATAGGCAAACACTCAATATCACCTATACTGTTCCCATTTGTCAGTCTCACCTAGTCATTATTCATCCTGTCTTTCCATGCCACTGTCCCAGTGTAAAATATTATCTTTTACAGTAGATTGTGACCATGTTTATGAAAGGCCAAGTATATTCTAAGTCCTTGTTCCACTCTGGTGTTAACATAAGTCCAGCTTAAAGTGCAGGTATATCAGCAAACTCTTTAGGTTAAAGACTGTTGGAGGCTCCAGAAAAGTAGAGATGAAGGACTCCGACCTTTGTTGACATTACCTATATCTTTTCAAGGAATAACTGAAAAGGCAGTCTCTTTCTCCCAATTGCACAACCCCCTTTCCCCAGCCCCCGATAGCGTGGCAATGTCTTTTCTGTATTAGGAGCCAGAATTGAAGACAGTATTTGAGATACAGTCTCACAAGTAGAGGAGAATAATCAACCAGCTGAACACAATCAACCTGCTGTATGTATCCTTGGCTAAGAGAATCCAGAGAGCCAGCATAAGGGCACATTGCTGCATTTCGCCATCCCTGGAGGTATTTAAAATATGGGACACTTAGAGATATGTTTTAGTGGTAGACTTGGCAATGCTGGGTTAATGGTTGGCCTCAATAACCTTAGAGGTCTTTTCCAACCTGAATGATTCTATAATTATCTTGTATTCAACTTGTACACCAGAATGCTCAGCTCCTTTTCTGTAGATCTGTTCTTCACAAGTCACTGCCCTGTCCATATTTCTGTTTGCGGTTATAATATCATATCATATCATATCATATCAGGTGCAGGGCACTGCATATCCTTTGGTGGACTTCCAAAGATTTCTGCCAGCTTGTTTCTTCTGCAGGCTGAGGTCTCTTCTGAATGGTAGCCCTATGTTCCAGCATGCTGAACACCCTCCCATTTTGGTGTTACCCATGAAATTGCTGAAGGTGCACTCCTTTGTACTGGCCAGATGATTAATAAAGACTTTAAATGGTTTGAGCCCCAGCACTGACACTTGAGAACTTTCTCTAGTGATGGGTATCCAGTTGAACTTCCCATACCATTTATCATCGCAACACTTTAACACTGACCAGCCAGTTCATAGTCATCCCACCTGGTTCATACCTCTTCAGTTTGAAATGTGGGTATTCTAGGAGACCATATTGAAAGCCTTGCTTAAAACAACGGAAGTTATACCCCATTTAATCTGTAGTATTCGTGATATGTAATAGAGAAAAAGTAGAGAAAAAAACTCACCAAAATAACCCTACATGAAAATCATTAGAAATACACCATGAAACACCAAAAAGCCAAGGATAAAAAGGACAATTTGATTACTGTACTCAGTGTTCACGATTGCCCAGATGCAAGGAATAGGAACTATTAAAATGTATTCTGTGCAAGTAGGCTTTTCCACCTTTTTACCACAATACATTTCCTTTAGCGCACAAATATATACATACACATGCAGACAGGGCACTTATAAAGGCCAATTCTAAAAAGAAAAAGGGATTCTGAAGTAAACTTTAAATGACAAAATTTGGAAGCTAATTAAATTATCTTGAAGCACTGCAGTTCTCTATTATGGAAGAAGTTTACCTTACTTCAATGAAGAAAATAAGGAAGCCTTTTTTAACTAACCTTGTAATAGTTGTGAATTTTCAGTCGATAATAAATCTGAAATGGAGTATTTGAGTATAGGTCTTTCTGAAAAATTTTGAAATACCGATACGCCTGGAGATGTAAATGAAACAGTTACAAACAGCTGTAAAACAGCAGTTAGAATTGATCTTATTCTATATGCATTTTTTTTTTCTTTTAAAAACTGTGAATGAAGAATTTTAAGAAAACTGAGAACCCTGGTGTAGTTTCAGAAGATTGGAGACAAAATGTGGCTGAATCACGAGATCATGGGTGATCATGAGTCCTTTCTCCTTTTGAATCTATGCATTCTTTCTGAGTTATAATGGCTGGCCTATAAAACAGAATTCAATTTTCTGGAATAATATAAGGAAAGGAGTTGGAGTTTGTTGAAGGTGGGGGTGGGGTTTGAGGTTTCACCTGGAAATTCTCCTCTAAATGAGTGTAATACTTATATCTGCTGGTAAACTTTAGCTTTTAGCAACTAAAGACTCCACAGTCTTCACTCTTGCTAAAGCATCATTCCTTATAGCAGCAGTAAATATTCATGCTACA
The DNA here is from genome assembly GCA_013398055.1 of Ifrita kowaldi. Lineage (NCBI taxonomy): Eukaryota > Metazoa > Chordata > Aves > Passeriformes > Cinclosomatidae > Ifrita > Ifrita kowaldi. The sequence continues at coordinate 963,626 of VZRS01006125.1, forward strand.
GTAGCAAGATCATTGTGTGGACTAGAACTCTGCTAGGCTGAGCATTGGAAGCAAAGAGTTGTTTCTCCTGAGGGGTGAAGGTTTTGCCCCCTGAGAGCTAGTGATCCAACGTGTCGTGTTCTGTCATAATATCTTATTCAACTAAGATTAATCTGCTTCACATTACCAGCAGACAAGAGACATTATAGACTATTTCGTGGCAATATTACAAGGTTTGAGGTCAGGGAATATTTTTATCCTGATAATATGATACTGAAAAAAAGAGAAACCTTTTGAAATTTTAAAAAATTGTAGCAGAAACAACTAAATAAAACTGTGTCTCCCCACTACACAGACATCCTGTTTGGGAAAAATAACCAACAAAACTCTGGGCTGTTAAGACCAAAAAAAATTATTTGTGCCCTTTGGCAGAGCTATCTTCCTACAGTTTTATGTAACACAAAAAAAAATACATATATGTTTGGCCAAATCCTCCCCTGCCACAGTAAAACCCCTGGAACTGGAAAGTATCCAGAAAAAACTCAGAGAACTCAGACCAGTGGCATGTTTGCCTGCTCCATGAACAAGCAAGAAATTCATCTAGCTAACAAGCAAGTTCAGCAAGACCTTTTGCTGAGCAAGTTTTACTCATTTGTAACCTTGACAAATTTGTCCACTCTTGGAATTTTTCCAAGAGCTATTTTGTAAGGAGACATTGCAGCCTACAGGTCACTCAAATCCTTCTCACTGCAACTGTTGTTTTGAGTAACTAATATTTACTATCGTGTTTCTGGACTGTGTGTCTGTTCAGACACAGACTGTTGTCTGTTTGGATGATCTAATATTTACCAGTTCTTAAAGGAGGAAATAACTCAGCTGCATCACAACCCTCACTTTTGTTTAAGAATTAATTTTCACTACAAACTCTGTTTCTAGAAAATTCATGTTGTGCAGCTTTTCTTAATCATAGATGGGAAAAAACATAAAAAGTCATGCAAAAATTAAGACTCTTTGTATCTCAGTGGTTCACATAGGAAACCAAACACTGCATTGTGTATCCAACCACAGCAGGACCATAGCACCTCCCTTAATTTATCACAAATCCATTGAAGTCTGTCTCAATAATCTAGAGAGTCTGAAATTAGCCCTAGTATTTTCAAGGGAAAATGCCAATTCCTGTTCAAGTAAAATAAAGATTTACAGTATAGTCTAGAATTTGTCTCTTTTTCAAGACAGATAATGTTAAAGATTAATGGTAGATGGTAGAAAACATCTTTGAGGGAATAAAGTCATGACTGTAAAGACATACAGAATCATAGAATCACAGAATGTTTTGGGTTGGAAGGAACCTTAAAGATCATGTAGTTCTGACCCCCCTGCCACAGTCAAGGACATCTTCCACTAGGCCAAGTTGCTCGAAACCCCATCCATTCTGGCCTTTAATTCTTCCAGGGATGGGGCATCCAGTTCTCTCTTGAATATCTCTGAACAGAACTGAGTGAAGCTTGTGTTGCTCAGGGAGGTACTCTGGGAGGCAACTTGCTACCCCTGGCAACATCTTACAATAACCAAGTGTATAGCAGGAGTTCACACAGTTAATGCACTTTGGCCACATTAGTTTGCTTCTCCTGACAGCCCTGCCAAGCACATGCTGTAGTTGATGACAAAGCTGCCCCTGTTCTGCAGCCATGCCTGAACCTCTGTCTCAAAGCTCTTTCCCTGGCCTTCATCTTAAGAATATTCCATGAAAATAACTAGCATGGTTCCATATGACTGTACCAACTACACAGCAATAAACAACAAAGTTTAGCAGAATAAGGTCTTTGGAGAAACAAGGATTTTATTGTGTGATCATGTTCCTAAAGCCTAGAGCAGGGCATGTCAACCTACTCTGCATAGATCAGGTGCTTGTCACTACATTGACTCAATGGGGCTTTGAGTATTTTTCATTTTTATTTTACCTGCTAAGTGCCATAGAGAAAAACAGTAAGGTATCCAATATGGACCTCAAAGGATTCAAGGTAATGACAGATTTGATTGGAATGTGCCAGATCAAATTTAAAGCTGTTGTTGTTGCTTAGTTATTAATTGTCAGGCTCTTGTGCTTGCCAAAGGACTTGCTTGCCCACTATGTATTAGAGCCTAGTTCTCGTCAGCGGCTGCTTTTTTTGCTTTCACTGCTTTGTGCACTGCTGCGCTGCTACACTGCTTATCATCTTACTCTGCTGTGCCTGGGAACATTTTGATAACAGCCGTGGCAATGTGCCTAGACTGGCAGATGGCCAGGCCATCACTGCTCTCTCTGTGCAGCTCTACTGGAGAGGCTAGAAAACCACTGTGAACTCAAAAGGGCTGTGACCTGTGAGCAGGATACTCCAAAGTGTCTGTGGCCATGGATTTGTCTGTGTCCCCACAGATGTAGTTCTGAAGGTATTGGGGTCCAAGGATAAGTCCATGCTGTAGAAGAAATACCTCAAAATATCTGCGTCTATGGATAAGTCTGAGCTGCAGCAGGTGCACCTTGAAGCATCAGCGGCTCTGCAGGAGATCATGCTGGAGCACCTCAAAGAGTGTGGGCCCACAACAGAGCAGGTGCATCCCTGGCACTGCAGCCATGGGTAAGGTCATGATGGAGCAGGCATCTCTGAGGGCATTGTGGCCCATGGGAAAAGGCCACACTGGAACAGGTGCACCTCAAAGCAGCTGTGGCTGCAGATAAGTCAGTGATGCAGCAGGTATACCCCTGAAGAGACTCCCAGATAAAACTCCTAGAGTTTGCATCCTGTCTTTAACTTAGGGGAGCAGTCTGCAGGTAAGTCCAGGCTGGAAAAGGGTTACAGGAAAGGGTTCATTGCAATGTCAAACCCTGTGATCTGGTCCAAAGGGAACAGGGGTGGAGATTTTAATGGAAATACTTTTAAATTTTTGTAACCCAGGTTTTAAGTTGCCTTTTATAGAAATTACTATGGCAGGAGCCACCCAAACCAATGGAGAGCAAGTCTTACAGGAAGCAGTTGCAGTGCAGCAGTGATCCAACCAGAGCCGCCTTAGATGCCCAGTAACTCCATGGAATACACCACCTCTCCTGTCCTGAGTGACCACCATAACAGATGGAGCCCAAGGTCATGGACTCAATTAACTCAATGGACATTTTATGGACATTAGTGGACATTTTGCAGAGGTGGTTCATAGACTACGAAAATGATATCTTTGTATGGTATCAAAAGATGAGAAGGGAGGTGGTGGTTAATGAGGTTGTACTGGATACTGTGGGACTTAAGCGTTATGTAAATGGTGTGGAATACGGGGTGGAGAATGTGCTGGATTAGGTTGGAGTAGAGCTAAATTTGTTCAGAGTAGGTGGTATGGCTGTGTTTTGGATTTTTGCTGGAAATAACATTTATAAAAAAGGGATGTTTTCCTTATTGCTGAGCAGTGCTTACACAGCATCAAGGCCTTCTCTGCTCCTCAACCTACCTCACCAGCAAGGAGGCTGTGAAGTGCATGGGAAGTTGGGAGGAGACAGAGCCAGGATGGCTAAGCCCAATTAACCGAAGGGATATTCCATACTATATGGCATCATGCTCAGCGTATAAAGCTTGGGGGAAAAGAAGATAGTGGAGGATGTTTGAAATTATGGTATTTGTTTTCCCAAACCACCATTACATGTGATGGAGCTCTGCTTTCCCTGGGATGGCTGAACACCTGCTTGTCCATGGGAAGCAGTGAATGAATTCCTTATTTTGCTTTGCTTACATGCACAGCTTTTTCTTTACTCATTAAATTGTCTTTATCTCAGTCCATGAGTTCCCTAATTTTCACTCTTCTCATTCTTTTTCCCATCCAGACATGAGGAGAGTGAGCTAGTGGCTGATTGGTGCTTAGTTGCCAGCTGGACACGACACAAGTTCTTGAAGGTAACAAAATCAGTAATAATCAATCAGTTTAGGCATGAAAATTCCATTTTTCCTGGAAACTAGAAGTATGGAGAAGAAATATGAAGGGGTACATAGTTTGGTTGCAGTGAATCACAGTGCACAAGATAAAATGAAATATGTCCATGAAAATGATGAACCTAATTCACCCTGTAGAAAAATGCTTAGAGCTAAAAATGTACAACCTAAAGATGGCAACAAAATCAGAAAAGTATTTTTTTTTAAGTACTAAAAAATAAAGGGACTAAAGTACTAAAACGAAGATAATTGCATTGGACTGTTACGGTTTGTCCAAACAGCTATAAAGAAGAGATATGTGATTTCTGACAGTACAGCTCTATCTTTTAAAATAATTAATAGCTAAAGGATAGAGAACACAAGAGTCAGTATTTTACAGTAGAAGCCCTTTTGCAATGAAATTGGATTATGCTGTTTTAATAGAAATAAGTTTGGGATTTTAATGGCATATTAGATTACTAGAGGGCATGCCTGATGAAAAACAGCCAGGCACTGTTTGTAAAGACCCGGTCTAGGTGAATGTTTGACAGGACTGGTGTAGGTCCAAAAGACTTCTTTTGTATTTTTTTTTTGTATTTCTTAAAATTTCAAACAGTAAATATATAAATTTTTGTCTTTAAACCTCTTACTAAAACTCAGAACATCATGTGGTCTATGTTTAGACTCAAGAGTAGGAAGTATAAAGTTCACTTTTTTCACCTCTACAAACTGCAGCAGCCATTTTCATAAGCTGCAGTCCTAAAAGTCACCGTTGTAACATTCAAAATTTGTTTCTTACTTTATAGTGCATTTTGACATCCTGTATTGTTTTCTGTTCTTTTGACTCCTTAGTATTTCTTAACATTAATCTTTCTTTTTAGTCTTTGCAATCTTACTTTTTTTTTTAGTATAAAATCTTGAGAGGGTGAGCATGACAGAAATACTGCATATACTACAGCTGTGCTTTTGGGGAGTTTAGCAGCTGAGAGCAAGACAGCAAGCCAACATCATGTGTTCCAGCAAGACCTTGGTCAGCCAGAAACACATAAGCCATTGCAACCATAACCACCATCATCCCTAGGGTAGCATGTGCCATCACAGACCACTCCACTTCCCCAGATCAGGGACCACAAAACTGTAGTAAAAGCTACT
>VZRS01006126.1:2041-30230 GCA_013398055.1 Ifrita kowaldi
GTTCCTAGGGAAAGAAGGACTTTTTGGATCACCTCCACGGGGGGGAGAGGAAGGGGAAGGAAGGGAAGAGCAGCGCATGAAGGAGCTGTGCGAGAGCGAGTGCAGAGGAGGATGAGTCACCTTCAGGCTTTGGCTTGGGTGGCAAGGGAAGCGCCTCCACCTCCAAAACGCCTCCTCCTCCTCTTGCTTTTTCACTGCCTGGCTGCGCTCAGGCTCTGCAGTGACCCCTGGTTCTGGGCTCAGAGAGGGACGGTGGCAGTGCCCCAGCGTGGGAAGGGCAGGGCATTATTAAAAGCAGGAAAGCACAGCGCCTGCAGTGGGGATGTCACAGCCCTGCCTGTTCGCTGTGCCATCGGTGGCGGTCAGAGGACTGGCACGGGGCTCTGGCTGAGTCTGACTCCCTCATGTTTTATGTAGTCACTTCGCACCCACAGCGCTGGGGGAGGCAGCACCAGCAAATCAAAGCATCTCCAGCTCTTTACACTCGGCTTTGCTTGCTTTGTGTCCCACACAGAGAAATTACCTCACAGAGCCCTCAGCAGAGAGCTTCACAGCTGCGTATTTCCAGTAGTGCCATCGATAGCCAGCACTGGGGGCTGCAGAAAGGACATCTCCCCTGAGTTGAACGATGACGCTCAGGCATAAAGCCTCAGCTAATTGTCTGGGCTCTTTATTTTGTCAGTACAAAAGCAAGGCACTGCTAGCTGGTGATTCACGGTAGGGCTGACAGGCGCGGTGACTCACCTCCCAATAACGCTGGTTTGTCTCCAGGGTCTGTGGGTTTGCTGAAGACATCTAACTTTCAGGTGGGTAAACTTAGGTGAGATGAATCTTATCCCAGGAAGCAATCGCTCTTGCCTTCCTCTGCAAACACCTCCAGTGAGAGGTGTGCAGTGACTTGTGAAGAAATGTGCTCTTCAGGATGAAGCAGCAGCTCTGAAATTAATATTGAGAAATGTCAGTGGCTCTGCCCGTGGACCTATGGCCAGCTTGTAAGAGAGTAACTATTAGACCTGGACTGGGGGGATGTCAGGCGTAGAAAACCACCAGTCTGAGTGCTCAGCTTGTTTTTACCCACAGAGATTCAGTTACAGATGGATCTCAGGGGTTACTCTGAAATCCACAGAGAAGTTTTCTCTACACGTGCAGAAAATTTGCCTATCAGAGCAAAGCAGAGTGATCAGGCCAAATCAACATGAAAGAAAACCAAACCAAACCCCCCCGCAACATGATAAACAGCACCATTGTTTTGAAAATACCCATCTCTTATGACTACTTTAGAATAAAATAGTATTTCTCTAATAACATTAAGACTTCATGCATAGGTGAGGTACTTTTTCCAGACCACCAACACCAGTGAAGATGTCAGATGTGCTGTATTTTCAAAACAAATGCACAAACATGCTAGATGTGAACATTTATTCCTAAATTTCTATTTATTCCTGACTTGAAACCAGCTGGCTGGGTGTCTGTTCAGTAAATCCCAATCTAAGCAATGTTACACAGGAGGTCAGTCCACGGGTTTTAAAGAGAATAAAATGATTAAATTATTTGCTTATTAAGTGTTTTCTCTTATTAAACTGCTGAAAAGTTGCTTATTTGGACTTGTTCTGCCACTGGCAGAAAGTAGTCTTGAGAAGTTGAAATTAAATACACAGAAACTTCTTTACAATCACGATGCAGATTTGTACTCGTTGTACTCTCATGCCACTGACAGATAATGTAGATTTTTCCACATATGCAGCACATTACAGGCCTCTAGTGGTAGAAATGAAAAAAAAAGTCTAGCTTAGGATCCGTCCTAACTGTAACAGTTCCTGATGGTGCTCAATTCAAGTCTTAATAAATTACATAATGCTTTCTGTTTATAGATTTGGCTTTGTAGTTTGCTCACCTGAGGGAAATGGAACTTCAGCAGAGGTCAGAGGTGTCAGCGACAATTCTCTGTTAAGCTGAAAAAAAAAAGAAACAATGAGAAAATAAACCAGGTTTAAAAAAATGAGAAAAGCACTTGGTGCATAGCCCTAATCTTGCTTAATTAATTAATTAATTAATTGCAGTAGCCAAATGAGGTAGGATGTTGTGAGTCTGGCAGGATACAGCCATGGCACAACACACCTGCTGAGGCTCCAGTCTTCCCACCCCTTTTTTCTGCCAGGTCTGTGTGTGCACAGGACTCTGCCCGTCCATCTCAAAGCCTCATTGCTGTCACCTCCCTGACCAATTCAGGTGAGGGCTGTCCAGGAGCATCCTCCTCTCAGCCCTTGCAAAAGGAGCGTATCCTCCTGCCAGGGCTGATCTCGTAGCATTTAACATTTGATTTACTCAGCACAAATTTATTTATTTTGCACAAAGTGCAAGGCAGTGACTAAGCAATCCCCACAGGGTTGTTTGGTGATTTGTTTTTGGTTTTCTGGACTTTTGGGTTTCTGTTTTGTTTTGTTTTGTTTTGTTTTGGTTTTGGTTTTGTTGGGGTTTTTTTTTTGGTTTTTTTTTTAATTACAATTTTTCATTAAGATTAATAATAATACTCTCAAACTCTTCATTTCTGAAATAAATATGATGCAAACTTATACTTCCCAAAAATCTCAGCATTTTACTACGTTTTTAAGGAGAGGAGTACTATACGTAAAAAAAAAAAAAAAAAAAGTCGGAAGTGTCAGAAGTGATTGAAGGTTTTTTCCCCTTAGGTGTTTTTTATTGGACAACGGGGTTTGGTCACTGCTCACTGCATTTTGGTGAAGAAGCAGGCAAATTTTAGAGGCTTCAGAAGAGGTAGAATGAAATGCTGTATATATGGGGACTAAAGAGCTGTGGAGGAAAGCTTAAGGTCATCAAAATCTCAGTGTGAACAAAGACCATGGAAGAAGTGATGGCAGAAGAGGGTAAAATTCTGTTGAGGGTGGCATTCTAGCCAGAACATTGTATTTGGAAGTGAATGCATTCCTGTGAGATGCATCATCTTGGGCTTAAGTGTCTTTAGACCCTCTCATGGATCTATGGAAGGGACCGGATCTGGTGGAAGGTGCCCCTGCCCATGGCAGGGGATTGGAACTGGGTGATCTTTAAGCTCCCTTCCAACCCAGGCCATTCTGTGATTTACACTTGCCAGTCCTGTCCAGGAGATGTGTGAGTTGGATTATTTTGGTACACATAGTGCCAACATTTCTCAAACATTCCCTCTCATGATCCACTGTGAAAAAAAAGTCTTTCATTCAGCACAATAGTCCAGTTGCATCCTGAGAGAGACCTCACAGCAGTTCTGCAGCTTCCTCAGGAGAGGAAGAAGAGGAGCAGGCACTGATCTCTGCTCTGTGTGACCAGGGACAGGACCCAGGGAACGGCTGGAGCTGTGGCAGGGGAGGGTTAGGCTGGATATCAGGGGAAGGTTCTTCCCCCAGAGGGTGCTGGGGCACTGAACAGGCTCCCCAGGGAATGGGCACGGCCCCAAGGCTGCCAGAGCTCCAGGAGCGTTTGGACAGCGCTCTCAGGGATGCACAGGGTGGGATTGTTGGGGTGTCTGTGCAGGGCTGGGAGCTGGACTCGACGATCCTAGAATCCAGGAGAACCTATGACTCTATTGATAAATCACTTTTTAAACAGATTTCTTGCAGCTGTTAAATGTTCCCAAGTACAGAAGAAGAGACTGTGATGCCTGAGACTTGACTAAAGACTCATGGCTACATGGCAACAACAACAACAATAACAATAATAATCAGGTAATAAAATAACTGTCCCAAGTCCCTAGTCCACAGCTGAGCCCTGGCATCTTTGGCTGATTTCCAGGTAGCCCAGAGAGAATGAGTATTTGCCTGGGATCTACCGGGTATCTCTGCTAATCCATTTAACTGAGGTATAAGGACCCCAACAGAAGTGATTTCCTGATAGTGCCGAGGGGTGGGTTATTCTATTAATGTAGGGCCACAGCTGGGCTGTCCTCTTTCACAGAATCACAGAATCCCCAGGTTGGAAGAGACCTCTAAGATCATCGAGTCCAACCCATGCCCCAACACCTCAACTAAACCATGGCGCCAAGTGCCACATCCAATCTTTTTTTAAACACATCCAGGGATGGTGATTCCACTGCCTCCCCGGGCAGGTGATTCCAGTACTTCACCACTCTTTCAGTGAAAAACTTTTTCCTGATATCCTTTATGAGACACCACTGCCATTCATGCGGTGGAAACCATGCTGCACCCCTCCCACAGTGCTGAGGGAGCATCACCAGCTCCCCAGGATGCCACTGTGAGCTCTCGTATGTGACACGAGGCCCTTCCCTTGACACCTTGTACTGGTGGCAGCTGGTTTTTGGCTGAGGCATTGCTCCTAGGGAAGGGGCTGGGCGGATGAGGCTGTGAAATCCTGAATACTTTTGTAAGCAGGTGGGAGGGATCTATTGATGAATTGTGTGGAGAGTGATTCTGGCACTGCACAAACCAGCCTGGTGACTGCCTGTGCTGGCACTTACCAGGGTCCTAAATGCATGCCTTTGGAGATGCTTTTGCAAAGAGCAGCAGGAAACCTTCAAATCTCTCTTTAAATCTTCTTCCTTACCTACTTAGCACAGAGACAGAACTATCAGCCTGGGGCTCAGCGTATTATCCTAATTTCAGTGCACAATCTCTGTAGTCTTAAGGAAGCCCATGAGCCATGTAGACATTTTTTTGCAAAAGGAGGCCCCTTTTTCTTCTGTCTACTTTCTTTATATCATTAGTTTGGGCCTTGCTAGCTACAGAGTCATTATATCATCTTTTAATTGTCTCAATCTCCTCCTGACAGAAAGTCATTTAAAAGGCTTCCTTCATCTGCTGTGAGACAGATAAAGACAAATTGTACACCCTCCGTTTTTTTAGCAAAGAGATGAGACAGAGGTATGTGACCTGCATACTCAGACCAGGCTTTCTTTCCAAGGTCAGTGCCTGCTCTGTATTCCATCGTATCTCCTGTGGCAGAGATCAGTGTTTTCCTCTCACAGGGGTGGTTTGTTGGCTTCCAGCTAGGAGAATACTCTATGGCTGTGTTTTTCCCACACTGGTGTGTAGAGGATTGTGTCTCAAAGCACTGTAGGGCAACGAGGACAAACCCACGAACCAAAGGAGCGTGCACAATCCCAAATGGATCGGTTCCAAACTTCTCACAGTAGTCAAGATAAGAAGGAAGGATGAAGTCTATTGAAGTACGATGAGCTACCAAAGCAGGATTGCTAGCCCACATCATCCCTCAGGATCTGGCCTGTAACCTGGAATTATGACAAGACCTATGCCTCTAGGCCAGGTTAACTTCCCTAGTGCATAATGCAGCTGCAGGGGAATGGAAAACGGGAGGAGAGGGAATTCCTGCATGTTACTCTGACTCATCTGTTGCCACCTTTACCAGGACTGTACTTGCCAGCAGCAGCGATGATATTAACAGCACTTCCCATGAACAGATTGCCTTTCTGTGAGGATCCCTAAGAATAAAACAGAAATTAAACCTCGTAACACCTCGGGGAGTTGCAAAGGAGTCACGCCACTTTTATGATGCAGCTCTGCAGCTGTTTGACTGTGCATGGCCCTTCTATTATTGACTAATTCACTACAGGTCTAAGAAATCTGAACTGAAGGAGTCCCAGCCACATACTTTTTCTGCAATAAATGGAGGGGGAATGGCAGTTTTTCTCCAGTGAATCACCCACGCTGTTTTCAGAGAATCCCAAAATGGTTTGGGTTGGAAGGGACCTTAAAGATCCCCCAGTTCCAACCCCCTGCTGTGGATAGGGACACTTACCACTATCCTAGGTTGCTCAGAGCCCCTGAGCAAAACCTGACCTTGAGGGCTCAGAGTGTTCATTGCTGTGAGAGCAAAACATAAAATCCAGCCAAAGTCCTGCCCAGTAGAGATGTGGCCATTTTTTTCTGCATGGAGGAGTTTGTTGCCTCAGTAAGGACTTCACATCACTGTCTTTTGTCATGAGTTACGTTAACTCAAGGCAAAATCTTCTTTTTTCACACATAGATAAGAGATTCAGCATGGACTATGGCAAAACTGAGTCTTTTTTGCTACTGTAAATATAAGGCAGTTTCAGGAAGGTGTCTGCTGTTCTCCAAGCAGTAATTGCTTTAGAGGACAGAGATCAGAACACTCTGTGCTGCCTATTGGCTCCAAAATCCACCATTGGAAGTTGGAAAGTCGAACTGCTCATTTTCTGGCTCCTATAAATATCTGCTCTATTTGGCTTCCAGATCACTGGGAGCAGATGTACCAGATCATTAGAGGAGGAAAGAGGATTTCGCATCCTCAATTTTTATTGCTGCCATAAATACTTTGGTAGTCACTGCACGGGGAGTCAGACTCTGCAGAGCCTGCAATCTGCATGTTAGACACGATCCAGTGCTTTGCAGACACGGGCAGGATAACAGCAGGAGCAGGCAAAATGGGAATAAAAGGTGAAGTGGAAAGAGCTGGGGCCACATCATGGGCTGGTTGGCCACCACATGTCAGTGACTTGCAGGCATAATTAGGGTGAAAGGTTTGATGATGAAAAGGAGCCATGCTAATTTCTGAGGGGGGGTTTCTCTGGGTGTAGGGCAGGAACAGCAGGGGATGAAAGCACAGTGCCATCACAGAGGGATTTAGGTAAGTCCAATTCGGTGGAGACATCTTTGCAGAGGGAGGATGATATGGGTATTTACCAGGCAACCAAAAAAAAAAGGAAGAGTTTTCTTCAACTTCCAGAATCCCCATGAGGCTGACAGATGTTGGTGTGGTAATTCAGAGCATCTGATTTTAAAAACAGAATGCACATTATTTTCTTTCAACAGCAGCATTTTAATTACAAGACCATCGTCTTTCCTACAGTGTGAAACCCAGACATTTGCAGGTGACCTGCACAATGTTTGTGCACCATTTAATGTCTATCTTCAGCTTCTGAAGTAGCATCTGGTATGACTGGTATGTTTGATCAGCTGAGTGCACATAGTGGAGGAATATCAGAAAGTAGAGGGGAAAAAAAAAAGGAAAAATAATCCCTTCTCCAGTGGCAGTGGATGTTTGGTGGCAAGTTCTGTCATGTACTCTCCAATAGGAACAGCTGGTCAGAATTAATTTCTCAGCTCAGTGCTGGTGGTGGATTTGTGTGGGAGGGAAATGGAAGAGGAGAGCTCTCAGAAGTACTGAAATATTCAAGTATTACCGAGAGACAGGTACATGGAAATTCTGTATTCCCTTGGTCTCGGATGGGAAAACAAGAGACAGCAGTCATCAGCCCTGTACTCTCATTACATGGGCACTGCACTAATTACAGCAGGAATTAAATCTGTGTTCTACCCATGGCTCCAGCTGATCGGAAATGCCATGGGGTCTGGGTTTGGAGATCCACAGGCTGCTTCTGCTGGAGCCCTTGGGCAATCGAGTTCGTCCTGTGTTGTTTGTAGAGCTCTAGGACTAGAACAATATTCCTGGCATCCCGTGGATGTCTAAATGAAGGCTTATCACCTTCTCTTTCCTTTGGCTTCTCACTCCTTTTAGGCTAAGATCTTGGTGTTACAACCTTGTTGCTACTATGACACCTACAGCTTGGTTTTTGGGTTTTTTTTTTATTCAGAGGTTGTTATTACCCAATTGATCAATACATTATTTTAATCTCCTTCCTGGGAGGTTTTTGAATGATGTTTGGCATCAGCATTAAGTCCCTTCTCCTTGCCAGTCCCAATGCAACTTTGAAATAACACTGATTCACGACATGCTGAAAGGACAGCAGATTTTGAGATGAGAGTCAAATGTTTCTAAGTTCTCTAGGCCTAGGAGTTCTTTGGGAATGCACTGTTGGATACAGGACTGTTTCAGGCTCCTGCTACCAAGACTGATGCTTGGTCACAAAAGCCCACCACGAGAGAAGGTTCTTATCCCAAAGAACTGATCAAGTGAGTAGGCAAGGCTGACAAAAGGTGGGTCTGGAAGCAAAGAGGACTCAGTGCAGAGGCCTGTACATGGGGAGGTGTCCAGTGCACTGGAGATGCCTTAAGATAGCTCTGATATCCATGCGGATCTCACGGATGCGGCACAGAACGTGCAGGAATCCTTTGCCTACCAGAACATTTGGAGCTCAGGTGAGATAACTTGGGGCACCCTGAGCGTCAGCACATTCCTCTGTGTGGACAGCTGGATCAGCCCTTAGAACTCCTTGCAGAGTTCATTAAGCCTTGCAGAAGCTCATTAGATGCAGAAACCTAAATTTAGGACTTTTGTTAGATGATTCACACTTGAAATTACTGGCCCAAGGTCACAAAGACAGCAGCCCCAGAGCCAGAAGTACCCTAGTTTGCACCCAGATGGGTGGAACATGGCAGATTTGGCTCTCCACTCACTGCAGGTCACCTTCACCACCCTCCTGTGGGAGAGACAAGGTTTCCTTCTCCCTTACACCTCTGGGAACTGAGGCATGGAGAGGCCAAATGACTTTTCTGAGACGCCCATGGATTAATGAAAGTGAAAAATCTGTACTGGTAAAATTAAAATACTGGGGTTTAAGACCGCAATTTACACGAGAGTTGATGCAATCTCCCAATCCTGTGCACAGAGACAGGCTGCTCAGTACCTCTGCCAAAAACTCCTTCCTGTAATCTGTTCTAAACCTTTCAAGGTCTGTGCAATTGGTTGCGTGGTGCATAAGTGAGGCAATCAGGAAACAGAATCCCTGTGCCAGAAGCAGCTTCAACTGCTCCACTGTGCCTCCTAAGGGCTTCTGTTTGCTCTAAATAGATGTGAGTTTGGATTTTTTCATGCACAAGAGCTTTGTGGACTAGACCCAGATGTGCTGAAAAGTTTGATGAGGTTTTCAGAGTGTTTTGGTGATGGCTGATTGTCACCTGAAACCACTGCATTTCCCCAGAAACATATGCAAGCTGGTAATTGCATATTAGCAAAACTAACCCAGCCATTCAATTATTATTCTGAATAGAATAGAATTGTTCTATTGCTGTAAACACATCTGTTACTGTGTTCCCCATTGTTGAGAGAGTACTCATAAAACCAGCTGTCATTTTTTTCTGTTGTGAGCAATTGAGAGCTGAGGTGGTTGTTGAAAAACACGAATTAGGGGAGATGACATGAACCTCCCTTGGCAATATATTCAAAAAGATGCCATTTCAGGAGTCCAGGGCTTTCTCTGGAGGACACTCTTGCCAAGGAGCCAGGTAGTGGTTCATCTGCTGGAAGTGTGGACAGTCTGATCCTTGAACTTCTCCCGATTCATAAATGTGTTCTCCCATAAGCAGCATGTTTAGCAGGAGTGCAGATGTAGAGCAAGAGATTTGTGGGTTTGTCACCTTCCTTCCTGTTCTGTGGCACCCTCAGCTCTGATATTTACCTCTCATTGAAGCCAGTTCCATACTTAAGTTACCAGTAATTTTTATTATCTGCATGAAAATCACTACAACATCTGAGTCTCTGCATGCATCAAACACTTGAGCAGTTTGATCCACTTGAATTTCACAGGAAGTGAATTTGATGCCATTCAGGTGTTCCAAGGGCCAGGTGTGTGCAAGTCGTAGAAGGTATCCAGCCACATCCAATCTTGGAGTGTTTACTGGTAGTTAAGGCTGTGGTGCCTTTACTGGTCAGGTGTTCTTTGACCCAGCTTGAAATTCCTGCTGCTATTATTTGGTGTTTTGTTGATTTGAGCAGGTTGGTGATACCATGTGAAGGTTTGTTCTGCTGCAGGAGGGATCAGAGAATCACAGAATGGTTTGGGTTGGAAAGGACTTTAAGGATCATCTTGTTCTTCACCCTGGGGAGGAGAAGACTTTGGAGTGACCTTGTTGTGACCTTCTTGTCCCTGAAGGGAGCCCACAGAAAAGATGGAGAGAGACTCTTGACAAAGGCCTGGAGTGACAGGACAAGGGGGAATGGCTTCAGACTGACAGAGAGCAGGTTTAGATTGGATATTGGGAAGAAGTTGTTCCCTGTGAGGGTGCTGAGGCCCTGGCACAGGTTGCCCAGAGAAGCTGTGGCTGCTCCATCCCTGGAAGTGTTCAGGGCCAGGTTGGATGGGGCTGTGAGCAAGCTGGGATAGTGGAAGGTGCCCCTGCCCATGTCTGGGGGTTAGAACTGATTGATCTTTAAGGTCCCTTCCAACCCAAACCATGCTGTGATTCTGTGATCTGCCAGGTCTCTGCTGTGGGGTTCAGAGCAGCATCACGACGTAGCCTGAGAGTGGCCCCCTGCTCCTTGTCTTTCTCAAGTGTTAAAACCGGTCTCTTTTGCTAATTTGTACTTTTAGTACAGCTTTGGTTGGAAGCAACAGCAGTCATAGGACCAAAGAGCAAAAGCTGCACGGTCTAGAAGCCCTCAGGATTGTTTTACTGCTGGTATTTGCTATTGATAATGATTTTGTGGCATGCACCTCTAAACTATGCTGGAGACAGCTAGGCTTTTCATTAGTTAAAATATTTCTTAATCTCTGATGGCGTTGTCTGAGCTGTCACACACTCTGCATAACTGAATTCCTTATTACTGTGCCTGTCACCCATGTTCCTGCAATACCCTTTTTCCTTGCCAAGTCACTGAATGAACAACCCAATTCACTTTGGCATTCAGAGCTCCCCTAATATTATTTCAGTGAAGGAGCAATGTTGGTTTGTTTTTTTTTCTACTGAGTTCTTGCTGAAAGTGAAATCCCTGAGGCTTTTGTGTGTGGTTCCTGCAGAGCTGCCCTCATAGTTTTCCTGACATCCATCAAAGGACACCCATTCCTGGAGTGTAAAAGTACCACGTTACTGGTGACATCTCTCCATCTGCCAGCCATGCTAGTGAACATCTGCAACAGCACCACTGGGAATACTTCAGGAACAGAGAAGGTTTTAAAAAATAAAATACGTTTCATGGTATTAAAAAAAAAAAAATCCAGTTTATGTGAACAATAAAATAGTTTGCTCCAAATGAAATTTGTGAAAATTCACCACAGGTGAATTTTTTTCACCAGGGCAAAAAAAGTTTGATGGAAAAGTTTTGTGTCTGTAATTCTGAGTTTCATACATCAATATAAATAGCTCAACAAACATTATTTAAATTACCAAATAGACATAATAAAACATAGTCCCATCTACATGTGACAGATAGAAAGGACTGGTCTGATTTGTCACTTCCATCTATTCACACAGATAAATCACTGAACCTTTTTTAGGACTGGGGCACCAAAAATATAGAAATGAAACCTGCTGGTTCACAAGCAATTAGAAAACTTCAAGAAAGGGCCTTTATAGGAAGCTCTGGGGAAAAAAAAAATGTGTAAAGTTCTCTATAATTGTAAAGTTCCCTATAATACTCTCCTTGAACCTGGGTCAGCAAAAACCAAACATGATACCAAAGGTCAGTCAAACCCTCTTCTAAACTGGATCGCCCTTCTAACCCCCGACCCCCAAAATTCAAAACCTTCATCGTAAATCACCTTTCCCAAAAATATCTATTTAAATTCTTTCATAGTTTGCATACATCATAGAAACGCAGTAGCTGTCCAGCAGCATCAGCACGTGGTGTGTTTCAGTGAAAAACTCCCAGCACATGATATGCCTAATTCCTAAAGCTGCTTTGAGAAGCTAATCTTTGGTGCTTTGCCCTTCAGACGGGTTTGTGATGGATCTGGTGACAGACACAGTGCAAAGGTGTGAGAAATGGCGCTACCCTCCGCTTTATTTGGAGTTTGCTAATAATCTGTGTCACTGGGAAAGGAAGAGGATGTATCCACACCCCAGATGAGCAAGCAGAACCCCATCCCTTGGCTTTGGGCTGTTTCTTGGAGGGTGATGATCCAGGGTCCAGCTTCTGCATTGGTACCCCCACATGGGACCGAATCACTGCGACTCTCTGCATTTTCCCTTGTGCAGTCACTGGGGATCACTTGGTATCACTGTCACACCCCTCCACACATTTCCCTGTCTCATTAAAAACGGTAAATGTGACTTCCCCGGGGTCACAGACTGGATGTGAGGGGGGTGACTCCAGCTGAGTTTTCCCTGCCTTCCGTGGGTGAGCGAGTGAGTGAGCGAGCGAGTGTTCCCCCTCATTTGGTGGTCTGGACCTGTTTTGAGCACACAAAAAGCTTGCTGACAGCCCCTCGTGCTGGTCTGAAGGAGTGCTCCGAACAGACTGGTTTCCAGGCGTAATCCCGCACTCTTTTACTGTCTGCAAAGCTGTCGTGGCATGTCCTGAATAAACCTGCAGAAGAAATGCTGGCCCGGTTCCCACTTGGCTGGGCTGCCGAGCATGGCACTAAAGGTCAGTGGTTCATTCCTGGGGGATCCCAGTCCTCTCTGGCATTCGTTTCCATCCTCTTCCCAGTCCCCTAATCTGATGAACGGTGTGGGGAGAGGCAGGAGAGGGCGGGGGAGGAGAACGTGATGTAACCTCTTACTCTGGCAAAGTTGCGCGACTTCCCCGCGGTACCTGCGGCTCGTGGTGGCATTTTGGTGGCTGCCACTGAGAAACGGAAGAAGAGGCATGAAGATGCACGCCTGAGGGGCATGAATATCCACCACGGCTGTGGGAGACCCAGCAGGTGATGTACTCACCTCCCTTGAGGAGAAGAAAGCCGAGCGCAGTCTGCAGCATCTTGTCTCGCTGCCTCTACCTGCGCCGCGACCGGCTGGGAACACCCCTGGAGAGAGGGATGCTCGGAGCCAGCTGCGGTGAGTCCGCTCCTCCTTCCTGGCTTTTCCCGACGGTTTGGCGGGGGGGAAGGAAGGGAAGTGGAGTGAGCTGGAATGCGTGTGGATTGTTTGGGGGCATGTAACCATATGAAATCCCTGCTGGTTTGACTCTGAGCCAGCTGATAATCACCGACTAATCTCGGTGCTGGCGGATTCCACCCGGATTACAAGGGCATGTGTCTCTGTGTCAGGATGGGCGTGACGCCTGCTGGGGGTCTCGGGCTTTGTGCCAGAGGAACACCCCAAAAAGGGGTTTGGGACAGACTGCGAGGATTAACTGCGGGAGAGAAATTTGGGTGTGTCTGTCACCAACACGGTGTTGGGCGTGGATGTCACAGTCTGTGAGGAGGAGTCAAAGGAGAAAATGCGCTTTTCTCAATGCCAGCAGGAGATGAAACTGGGAGGAAGCTGGTCCTGTGTGTTTGCCAATGCAGAGAACTGGATCAGGTAGCACAAGCTGTTGAAACTAACCGCAGAAAAGTGTTTTCTAGGAGAACTTCGAAGTGCCGTTGGAAACATCTCCCTGCTAAAGGAAAGAAGGGAAGAGGAGGATCATCATAATATGTACGAGTGTTCTACTTTATCTACTGTATTTCAGAATCTATACAAGACAGAACAAAGTGAATGTATAAACCGGGGCCTCAGAAAGCCAAATAACCAGCTCTGTAAACAGCTCTGGAGCTGCAGCAGTACTGAATGAATCCCTAGCTGCCTTCCACCACTGGGAAAATCCAGTAATACCTGCAGAAGGATGCAGTGATGACACCTGGTGTGTGTCCTCACGTGAATATTGTGCCCACACTGCTTTAGGAAAAAATGCCACGTGACTGATTTCCCAGTGGTGCTGGCAGTTCCCTCCTGGCTCTGGCAGATCATCACATGCAGCTGCTCAGAGCATTTTTTAGAGGTGAAACCTCCATGAAATATCAAAATCTGGAAATGAAATAATAAGTTATTTAAATTTATAAATAAATAAAATATGGAAGTTAAATAGCTGATCATTGCAGGGCGGGGTTCTCTTTCTTCCTTTTTTAAAGGGGACTTTAATCCTGGTCTAAATGTTAGATTTTTAGAAAGCAAACGATTGTCTTTTCATTAGCTGTAGTTCTGAGCCTTTGTCTAAGGAGCCTTCTCATTCTAGACTCAGTAGAGTTAATTTCTTTCCAGAACCTGGGATGGCTTCAACTTGGCAGAAAACTCCAGGGATTCTACAGCTGGAGAAAGTGGAGGTAGGTAGAGAAGCTGTCTAAAATGGGAATTTCTGCATAAACAGCATGATCATGAAAACCAAACCTAGGAGGAATGCAATCCTTCTACTTTTCCACTTTTCCTTCTGCATGATCATGAACTTCCCTTAAGTCTTGAAGCATATCCCAGGGACCCTCCCATTGGATCACAGCAAGGAATGAAAGGATGGGGGATTTCCCAGTGGGCTCTGACAGGACCAGGAGCAACAAATGCTTGGGATTGCCTGTTAAGTCTGGAATACCAAAGGAAGTGAATTTTTTAAAATGCATATTCATGTGTCATGGGAAATCTTAGCTGACCAAAGAGTTAATACTTTGGGGTTTAAACTCTTTGTGATGCTGGTAAAACCTGTCACCAAATGAAATATTGTCAGTAACCTCTCCTCAGTGCTTGAGATTTGACACTTTGCAGTGAGGAGACATCAGATCTTCAGTAGTTAGAGGCTCAGTTTGGCCCCAAAGGTCTCTGTTGTATCTCTGGGTGTAAAGAAAAGCCACGCAACGCCATGAAGGTAGAACAGCAGGCCTGCATGGTGGCTTTGGCAGGAGGAGGACATGGGGCATAATGCTCAGACTGTAAACGTTTCAGGACTTGAATTTCACAAGAGAGTGTAAATTGGGACTCAGGACTTCTGACAAGCTGTTAAATCCAGAAATGGAATATCAAAGAGCTCCTGACACAGCCCAAAGCAGCCATAGTAAAGAACTGGGAGGTTTAGAAGGGATGGGGTTTAACAGAGTTGTCCAGAGTGGTGTGGCATTTATTAAAAAATGAGGGAGTTTGGCAGAGAAATGATCACACTGGGAACAGGAAAGCATGAATGGCACCTGGGATGTTTTTGCTGATATCCTTGGTGATAGAGCAGGATTAGGAGGAGGTGGCATGACAGAAAATCTGTTGAGTTCCCCTTTGCTGTAGGACTGAAGAGCTGTTCCAGCAGGGATAAGTGTTTTGGCATTTCCCAGTGAATTCATGCTTTTTAAGAGAGTCCGCTCTATGAGCAGGTATGAAAATGAAGGAGTGGAGAATTTCAGATGTCCTGAAGATTGTAAGGAAGTAACACCAGTGATTGAAACACTTTTATTATTTAGCTGTAAAGATTTACACTCCTGAAGAGCCACTGTTGCTTTGGCTGCTCCTGTGCCTCCCTGCACGGTGTCTGGGATCGCTCCTTTCGCCCAGGGAGGGCTCCAGCTCATCCCAGGAACGATCTGCCTTCCAGCACTGCAGTCCACACCCAAAAACTGTGGTAAAACCTTTGTGCTGAAGCCTTTTGGCTGAGTCACAGCAGAAGGACTCTGGTGCATCTTTGCAAAGACACAGAGACACCAATTTTCTTTCTGCCACCGAGCGCACTGAAGGGCAGTAATTAAACATAATTAAATACATCTACCCTGCAGTGCGTGGCGGTGCCAGCTGTGGCTGTGTGTTTTGCTTCCCAGATCCAAGGACAGACCCGTGATCACTGGTCCACTCCCCACTTCCAGTCACCCTTGTCTTCACCTCCCACCTCTCTGTGGTGGCACTGGGGCCCTCCTACGTGCGGCAGCGGAGGCGGCTGGGGCTGCGGGCTCTGCTGGTCGCCTACAACCTGGCCGTGGTGGCCTCATCCAGCTATGTGTTCTACGGGGTGAGGAGGCAGGATTGGCTCCTAGGTAAGCACCTGGGAAGGGTTTGAATTCCAGAGCCTCCAGATCCCACGTTTTGAACAGCTTTTGCTGATGGACTATGCTGAAGGGAGTGGGAGCTGGCTTGGACATGTCCCGTGTTTTGCCACAAGAGGAGCAGTATCGCCCTGCTGTACTTTATTTCCTCCCATTTCTCAATCCTGCTATTCATGAAATTAACACGGGATTTCATTCATCCTGAATGAATAAATTGCAAGCTGAGATCTCCCCATTAGGCACAGAGTGTGTGGGGGATGTGGAACGGACTCATTTTCTTCGAGTCTGGCTGGTAATGGATCCATCTCTGAGGATAAGAACCACTGATCTAGTGGAAGGAGTCCCTCCCCAAGGCAGGGGGTTGGGACTATATGATCTTTAAAGTCCCTTCCAACCCCTTAACATTCTATGATTTTCCAGAGTTGGCAGTTCTCTCCAGGAGTGCCAAGCACTCTCTGTCTTCCTGCTGAGAGTGTAAAGAACGTTTTTTTTCTGCTTGCTCTTAATGCATAAACCTTTCCACAAGCCTGTCCCCCCGAGTTTATGTAGGCCACTGAAAACTCTTTGAGGGAACATGGCCAAACAGGTTACAAAAACATTCTGCTGTCAACAAATATGCCCTTTTAGTTTGTATCACAAGTATTACATTAACATGAATTGCTTTTTTTTGGTTGTTTTTTTGAACAAATGCTGCTCCGTCTGAGGACAGGTGTGAAAATTGCTTTTCTGTGCTTGGTTGTTCAGTTACACTGGTTACTTGGTCTAGTTTTTGGCTTTCCAATGAACAGGCAAATGCAACCAGCCAAAACAGAACAACCTGGGACCTCTGCAAAGGAGAACAGTGTCTTCTGAGAGAGACTCAGAAGCCAAGAATTCACCATTCCTGCTGAAGTAGTTTTGAGCCCTCCAGTGTTTACACAAAGAGTTACAAATCTTCCCAGGCCAAATTTGCCTTTTGAGATTCCAACCAGGATGTGAAGTACTTTGTTTTAGGTTTTTACTATTTGTTCATGTATCTTCTGTCAGTGACTATTAGACTGAGACCCTACTACCTTAGCATTAATATCTTTTTTGGAACAGATGGCATTGAGCAGAAAATTGATTTCTATTTGCTTTTTGTTTGTTTCAGGTTCTGTTCATTCAGTCTTGGCCAACTACACCTGTGCCAGCCAGTGGATTACAGCCGGAGTGAGCTGGGAATGAGGGTGCAGTTCTGGAGAAAGCTTGCCTTAGGCCCTGCCCTCCTGTGGCTATGCAGATTCTTCTGCTCATAAATAGAAATTTGCATGGCCAAGAAGGCTTTGACTGCAGTTTGTTGTTGCCTGTAAATCTGTTCCACTAATTTGTCTGCTTCAACAGTGGTTGCACTTTGCTTTAGTTCTCTAAAATTAATCATCTCAGTTAACGCAGCCATCTAAGTTTGATCACTGCAGAGAGGGTGATTTTACCAGCTGAAGTATCTTCAGTACCTGTGAAATAGATGTGATTCTTTGCATGGACTATAAGGATTCTGGGTGATCGCTTCCAACAAGAAAACTGATTTTTATACCCTCTGCTTTTCATGGCAGAAATCTCACTCAACACTTCTTTTAGCAGAGGGGTTTGGCTAAAATTATTCCTCAGTCATCACAGGGGGTTGGGTCCCACCAGCTTCAGCTTGCCAAAAATGCTGCATGAGTTTTTTTCTGTTTGAATTTGGAGTTACAATGCCTTCCTTCAAACAGATGCAAGCATCATATTATCTTTTCAGTTTTTCAGAGACTTGCCGTCTGGAAGGAAAAAAAACCCAAAACAAAACAGAAAAACGAAAAGAACCCCTTAATTTCCCCCCTTGCTGCAGATCCCGGGTGGGCAGGGACACAGCGCGTGGCTGGAAATGTGCTGATTTTGGTAAAGCTCTCACCGCCGTGCCTTGTGCTGCCCAGCAGATGGCAAGAGTGTGCTGGTGGTTCTTCTCCAAAGTCATCGAGCTGCTGGATACGGTGAGGAGGGCTCAGCTGCTCAGCGGCACCGGTGCTGGAAACAGATACACTTCCTCGTCAGAAAGGGGCAGAGTGCCAGAACTGATGTCCTGGGCTGATCCTGTATTGATTCGCTGCCCGTGTCCTTCCCGGTGGCTGCACACACTCCCTCCCCGGCACCCTTCCTGAGGCTGGGCACAGTGTTAGGGGAGACGCTTTAACCCTGGCTACTGCCCCCAAAATTTTAGCTGCTGGTGCCACACAGGCTCTGCTGTTGCCTGGCTGGCTGATTAACTGTGGTCAGTGGGGCGGGAAAGGAGCTGCGAGGGGACAAGTCCTGACATCTCTGCTGCCACAGTTATCCCGGAGCTGTGCACTGAAGGTTTGTGTCCCGTGAGGAATTGAAAGCCCACCTCTTTAGAGCTTGTCTTCAGGTCTCCTCCTGCACTATAAATGAACCAAGTGACTGGACAAGGTTTCTGCTTAGCCAGCAGAAGAAAGCTGTGTCCTAGCCTAAAACTTCACAGCCCTTTGGGGTGTAAGTTGACAACACGCTGAAATGTGAATAAACACGTGGGTCCTTCCTAGGCCTGTTGCCAGTGGTTTGGCCAATCCCCTGTCTGTTTGCATCAGCAGTAAAATCAGCTTTTTGCCAGTCTTGAGCGCCCAAAAAGCAGATTCACTTTTTGTTGTGTGTGTGTATCCATGTGCATGGTGAAATACAGTGACCTGACACGTGTTCATCTGGCAAAACCACTCTCTTTGCTAATGCAAATTCCAGGAGAGTTTGGCCATTCAACAGAGTGGCTTTTCTGTGCGTTACTGTCTGGTACCAGTAAACATGCAACCTATGTGCTGAAAAGGACCAGACCCAAGCATCTGCGAGTTGTATGGAAGCTCAGTCAGAGTCTCAGATGTGTCCTCTTTGGATTTTGGAACCTGAATCCAGACATAAAAATATTTGGGGCTTTGTGGAAGAAATTCTGTCTTCCAGTTCCCCCTGTAAGTTCTGTTGCATCTATTGAGTTTCACCAGTTATCAACAGCAGAGGAAATGGGTTTGAGAGATTCAGACTCATCATTAGCTATTTTTAGAACTTTTTACTGTGAAATGTTTGTCTAAACACATCGACTCAAGGTTTTCCTCTGCCTGGCTTCTTTCAGGTTTTCTTAATTCTGCGCAAGAAACAAGTGTACCAAGTTTTGTGCTCATGTACCATCAAGGCTCTATGCTCTTCAGCTGGTGGTCAGGGGTCAAATATGCGCCTGGAGGACAAGGTATGCTTGTAAGAAATGCTGCTGCAGGAAAACCTTGTGTTTCAGAGCTTTTTGGGGCTGTGGAGGTAGCATTAACAGTGCAGATGGGCTGACTGGCAGGTAGGAAGCTCACCTGCTTCCAGAGGTGCGAAAAACATGTGCATTTCAGCTGATCCCATCTGCTCAGCTCTTGGGGCTGTTCACTGCCTCACCCAGAATGAGAGTGTGCCAACAGAGTGGGTCCAAACAGAAAAAAATAGCATCCCACAGAAGGTTTGTGTATATGTCCTCCCAGAGCAGTGCTCCCTCACTCCCCATGCAGAGGCCCTGGGGCAGCAGCCCAGGTCCTGGCTCCCTGTTTCCTGCTCTGGCTGTGCCCCTTTCTGGGCTGGATCCAGAACGCTGCTCCCTTTTGCTCAACTGGAAGAGAAGCATCTGGGTACTAAGGCACTCTAGGTAGGCCCTAAACAAGATGCTGGGGTATTCTTTTTTGGGAAGTCATTTTGGCTACACAGCCTTGACACCAGAATGGTATGAAATGATTAGGTCAGAAGATCAGGAAGTTTCTCCTCTGCCTTTGAAGCTCTTCTCTGTCTCTGAACACTTGATATGGGATGGGTACTTCGTGGATGCTCCAACTCTGGCAGTGTTCAAGGCCAGATTGGATGAGGCTTTGGGAAACTCTAGCAGGAGGTGTGCCCTGGGGGTTGGAGCTAATGGCCTTTAAGGTCCCTTCCAACCCCAACCCATCCAATGATTCTAGATGCTGAAGGAAGGGAGAAGCTGACGTGCTTCCCCAGCAGAGCCCGGATGGAATGTTCATGCACAGAGGTGGATGTGATGTATTTTGGAAGCCTCACCATAGTGGCTGTGAGCCCTTTGCAGGGTTAGCCTGGAATGGGTCATGTGTCTTGTTCACCCTCACCTCTTCACTCCTCAGCCTTCTTTATTGGGACGCTGAACTCCTTTGTCCACCTCTTCATGAATGGCTACTACGCCCTGGCCGGCCTCGGACCGCGGATGCGCCGGCACGTGTGGTGGAAGCGTTACCTGACCATCCTGCAGCTGGTAATTAGCTCCAAGTGCTCATCCCTGCCCTCCCATGGCTCAGGTGTGATGGGCCCTGCTGTCTGTCACCTCGCTGGCTCAGTCTCTGCTTGCTGCCCACGGACAGCAGCCTGTCCCTAGGTGCCCTCATGTGCCACTCTCAGAGCTGAAGCCGCTGGTGACCTGCTCCAAATGCTGCTTTCACAAGACTTATCAAGAGTCTTTCACAAGACTGTACCTTCAGTGACCATACCAAACCAATTATCCACAGCTTTGTCATGGGAAGGGGAGAGAAAAATTAGCAATTGGATTCCTCCTTTTTATGTTGTATATGGAGCACTGAAAACAGAGCTTGACGTTTTCAAGTGGTGGCAGTGATTCAGGGAAACTTTGGATTCTCAGTAGGGCAGCAGGCTGGGGAGCCTTCATTCAGCTCCTTCTGAAAGGAAGGGTGTCTCTAACTGCAGGCAAACAGGGGAGTTAAAGAGAAATTTGTGAGTTTTACTCTTTCTCTAGAAAATCCCTTTGGATTTTCTTTCTCTCATCTCTGAAGTTACAAATCCTGAAAACCCTGTGTTTTTTCAAAGATACAGCTTAATGCAATGATCCAGACAAGGACAATGGTTGTAGGAGAGTTTTTTCCGCTCAAAGAGAGGCTTTGCAAACCAAAAGTATACAGTTACAAGGGAAGAGGATATGTGTAAAATAGTGGTGCAGTGAAGGCTGCCCCAGAATTCTCACTTAGCCTGCATGGCAAAACAGAACAAGAAAGTATTGCATGGAACAAAAAGGTATTTGTAATGCAAATTATAGCACAGGAAAAAAAATTATTTAACAGCTTTTTGGCAGGTAGAACTCACTGCTTTGGGGTATTGAGACAGGTGACTTAGTAAAATACAAAAAAAAAAAAAGGATTAATGTTTAATGTTTAAGTGAATAAAGGTCGTGTCTGTAGTTCGTCTCTGCAAGCTAAAATACAAATCAAAATAATTCTGGGTAGAATAACCTGATTACCACTGGGGAAGAGGAATCTCCCACCTTCAGTTTCCATATTCCAACATCTCAGTTACTGCTCTGTGGCAGAGAAATGGGAGAAGGGCAGGAGAAGCGGGATTGGTTCAACCTCCAGGTTTGATGGGCATCTTTCCTGGTGGCAAAACACTGCTGGACTTGAAAAGCAGGTTCTCAGGGATGTTGGGAGAGGCAAGCAGGTGATCCTCTGGGTTGAGGACACTGCTAGAACGTTGTGAGAGTTGTGATGGTCTCAGTGGCCAGCTGAGGTGTATCTCATGGAGGCTCCCTAATCTGGCTGCTTCTTTTTTCCACCTCTTCCAGTGCCAGTTTGTGGCCATTGCTGCTCATTCTTCCTACAGCCTCTTCACAGAATGCCTGTTCTCTGATGGCTTCAACACCGCAGTCTTCCTCTTCATCCTGGCTCTCTTCCTACACTTCCACTATTGGACCTGCGTTAGGGGAAAGCAGGAAAAGGTGACTTAAAGGAAATCAAAGAGGACTGTGAGCACAGTCTGATGAACGTGCACGTTCTCTGCTGCTTGTGGCGTGGTTTCAGGAAGAAAATGTATTTGGGGAGTGTGCGTGAGGCTCATGTCTTGCCTTCAAATATGCCAGGTTAGGGAGAAGAAAGGAATGATGTAAACTCAGGGATTAAGGAACTGAGGAGCACACTTAATTAAGCTGAGGCCGAGGTAAGACAAGTAATCACCAGCATAGCAGGCTTTGGGACATTTGCAAGATAAGGTCTTTTTCCGTTCCGTCTCTAACTCAGTGTCCAAGGTCTAGCAGCCAGCTACAACTCCTTGCCTCATTTCTTGGGCTATTCAGGGTTTCTTAGCATCCATAAAACTATCTCAGCTTGGTGTTGCAGGGTCGTGTGCCTCCAGCCTGGAAATCAACATCCAGGTGGTAGCAGCAGCAGCAGCCAGGAATCCACAGGGACTGCAGGAGGCACTCACTTGTACACTGCATCCCACCCTGTCCTGCTAAGGAAGCTCCTGCTAGAACTGGGGTGGTTCTGATGGATTAACTTCATATCAGTGTAAGCAGGAAGGAAACTGGGCATGATGTTGTCTGGCTGGACAGGTGTTTTCACTGCTCTGAAGCTAAAGAAGGCGTTATTAGCACTTTCATCCTAATAAGAAACTAGTGCAGTGAGAGTTACCGTGTCCCATTTTCTGGAATTTGCCCTTGGTTGTTCTCATAACAATAGAGGATTTGAATGCATGAAGATACTTGGTATTGCTCCTTATAGATGCCACAATTGAAGTAAAAAGAATAGATTAATGTTCCCTATTCATAACCTTTTTCCTCCAATTTGTTATTATTTTTAATACTGCTATTTTAAAATTTTGCTTCTCGTCAAACACAAAGAATTTAACAACACCATAAACAACCACCTCCACTTCCTAATTGTATAAGAATTAATACAAAATTTATAAAATCAATTCATAGTGCAAAGCTGCATAGCTCCATTGACTTTAACACATCACTAATTGGCTTCTTTTTTTGCTCATAAATCAAATACAACAAGAACTTGGCACTTATATTCACCTGCAGATTGTTAAATACTGTTAAAGTTTTGATGTGGTAGTGCTTTGAAAATCCTAATTAAACTACAAAGTGGTAATTATTGATTGAATTCTGCTCAGTTGATTAAAACAGGTATTAGACAGTAGTGGTATTTTGTGAAACACAAAGGTGTTGAAGGAGAATTAGTGACATGGTGCATTGCCAAACCAAATCCACCTCAAATGTAAAGAAGTGCAATTCCACTGGGAATGCCCAGAGGACTAGAGCTGGCCTGAACCTAGCAGATGGATGTACCCCAAAAAACCCTGTGTGCCCCACACCAATCTGGAGTTGAGCGGCTACAAAAAATAAATTCAACTTGTTCCTCACCGCTCTGTGTTCACATCCCAGACCTTTCCTTCAGCCCTTCCACACACATATGGAAAATAAAACAATATTCTGCCATTCCTTGCCCTCCTCCTCGTCACACACATCCACAAAGGATTTGTTTACACTGCCACAAGGACACATCATAAATGTCCTTCCTTTGGTTCGAGCAGTCTCTCTTCTGATTGTCACTGGTGAGTATGAGAATCACTGCCTCTGTGCTAGTTGGTTTGCTTCCTGTCAAATATTTTCCCCTGCTAATTAATAAATAAATAGTGACCCTTTTGCATACTGGAATTCTACTTTTGTCAGAATTTTAACTAGCAAATCCCTGGGTGAGTCCTTCATTCCTCCCTTAGTTTGGAAAGACAGGAAAACAGGATCTGCTGTGTATCTAACATACTGTATTGATGTGGAGGATTTCCCCTGGGGCCTCTCCAGAGCTGAAGACTCAGTGCAAGTAAAGCTGTTTCATTACTCCTGTCCACTTAATGATTCATTTAGGGCCCTCTCCTGCTTAAACCATCAGTACATTTGGCCCTCTAGTTTCATGGTAGAGCATTTCCTGCAGCTGGCTAAATTATCTGTGCTCACAAAGCAATCTAATGCTCTTTTTCCTATACATGAGTAGGTTTCAACCTCAGTTTCCCCTCACTTTAATGTTTTCAGAATGTAGTTACTAAGTTCACTCATCATTTTATACCAGACTAAGCTTCATGTATTTTGATTTTCCTTGATTCATGACTGCTTAAAAAAGAAAAGAACACGAAATCTGAATGAGATTACTCAATGCTTTTCTACTCTTAAAATATATGAATTTGTAAACACGCCATTTAGCTTTTTTTAAGGCAGCCTATGCAGCTTAATTGGTGTCTGTGTGTGACAGAGCAATGGATTCTGGAGTGTCACTGGCCACATAGGTGGTAACAAAATGTGACAGTACAAATCTGTCACCTGACAGCTTGAAGTGACTGATCACCTAAATCAGACACCGCTGTCACCATTTGCTCTAGACATGAAACCTTTGATTTATTGCTGTCCCTGTTCCTCACAGCCTGTGTGAGTGGCCTGATCTTGAATGAGCAAGAGCTTTTTGTTGCTGTGACTTCAGTGGCATAGGATGAAAATTAAGTATTTTCAGTTGACTGATAAGGAGGGATTAGGTTTGCCCAGAAACACCACGCTTTCCATACAGGAACAGACACTGGCATGGAGCACAGCTGCTACAGAAGCATTGATGCAAACAAAATTCACTTGTGAGGGTATTCCCACTGGCAGTGAGGATAAAACTGCAGGGGTATGGCTGAGTGGCTCTGTAGGTTGCTCCTTCAGATTGCACTTGCTTGTCTTCATTCTCCTGTTTTAAAATTGGGTGATCCCAGCTGGAACTGTCCACCTGGGCCACCCTGTTGTGACAGAACCCTGGGAGCACAGGTACGTGCTCCTGGAATTTAACAGAGAATAAACGCACCGAATAGGATTTCCCCTCTAAGATCAAGTCCCTGGAGTTAAAGATTTCACCACAGCAAAGCACTGGAAGTCAGAATGGGGGGGAAATGATAAATTGCAAGCTTGGATGGCTCATGCTGTCTGGTAGAGTCCAAAGCTTTGAGGATGAATTGAAAATATCCTGTCGCAGCTGGATTTGTGAAAAACCTCTGGGCCAAATGCTGATTCCACCAATATCAGTGACAAAGGCTGCAGATTCCTCTGGAAGGAGGCTGCCACAGCTGTGTGGAAAACAACACGCTCAGCTCCACAGCCGTGTTTGCTGGGAGCAGGCTGGAGTGTTATTCAATCTTAACAGATGGCCTTTAAGGGCACGGTGGTGTGTAAGTACCCCCCTTATAAAATGTGGGTCATTAGACGTTCTCAGAGCAGTTTACATGAACAAGATGTAAAGCACAGTCTAAGTAGGCTGTTGAAATGAATGAGCTTGATATCTGGTAGTGCTCAGCATCTTTCCTGCTGTTCCAGTCAATGTAAATTATGGATGTTCTGATCAAATTACTTTTGAATTAACCAGACCATTTACTCAGTGCTTACTTTCCCTCTGAAGATAAATGAGAGGGATTCTCATTTTAATCAAAACAAAATACAGACAAGAAAATCAATTACTATTTAATGTTTTTTCCATCCCTGTGTGATGGAAAGTTTCCAGAGGAACTTGGGCTTAAAATTGCAAAGCAATATAAAATGCAGGGACATGGATGCGTTTTAGCTATTGGATTTTTTTATATACTGTCAGAAAATATGGCTCTGTGTGGTTTGTTTTGGTTTTTTTTTTTAAGGCAAAAGAATTACTCAAAACAATTAAACAAGCAAAACCAGAATACAGTAGATTGCTTTACTCAAAAACCAAAAATCTGTTGATACAGATGTAAACTACCTACAAGCCAAACATTTAAAAAGATCAGCCAGCCCTATATATAGAACGGTGTGAATGTGCCGAATTCATTAATGAATAGCTTCGTGGATTAGGGCTTGATAGATGGAGTGCTCACATCCAGATGTTTACTGTGATTTGTCAATGGCCTCGTACTTAATCCTCTTGGACAGGAAATACGAGTCTTTTCTCTGGGGTCTCCCCTGGGGACTGTGGCAGTCTCTCTCTCTGGACTGAATCATCTCAACACGGGATCAGGCTGCCGAGGAATTAACCAAGTGGCGGAGGCACGGATTTGCCTTTAACCCCTTCGGTTTCCTCTCAGCTTCAGATGATTTCCTCACCATCTGCCACAACCTCACCATTATTTAGTCAACACATGGAGAAGTTAAAAAAGGAGTCACCCGTGTCACCCTGGGGTCCCTGTACCCACAAAATGTGCTGAGGGAGACACATGGAGTCCCATCAGTGCAGAGCAGGAGGGCTGTGAGCAGCCTCAAAAGCTTGGTGTGCCTCTCTTCACCTCTCAGCATTGTGTTCTTGTTTTTGTGATGCTGCAACTCCCTGTCAGTGACAGGGATGGCCCAAGAGGGAGCATTTGTGAGAAGACTGATGTCCCCAAGTTGTCCTTGGTCAGGGTACCAGAGGGTGTAGCATGTGCATGACTGTGTTTGGGTGCAGGTAGGTGAATGCAGCCCCTGCAGACCATCCCCACGGCTCATTTCTCAACATGTGGGACGTCTCCGTGGGATGGGTCTTTCATTTTGCTGTGGGACACTGAAGGACAGCTCCCAGCAGCCACACCTGCTATGGAAGGGCACAGTGGGAGCTGCAGTGAATGCTGGGTTTTGTTGTGGATGTGCTGGAGTGTAAGGGACTGATTTCCTGTGCTCAGGGTAGAAAATACTTCTGGCTAAATCACAAGTATGGGGACAAATAAATTCTTTTCAGGGAGTGCCTGGTTAAAACATTAGTAGCGCATCTCCGCGCTGTTCTTCCCTAGTCTGTGTGTCACCCTTTCTCTCCAGCACCTTGGCTTTCTGCTGCTCTTCAAGAGAGTGTTCAGGGTCTTTACACTGAGCTGAAAAAATGAAGGGTATTAAATAAAAATTGTCCTTTAAAATTCCCTGCTTGGAGTAGATGTTCCTTCCCCTTTAACATCATCCTCCCGGTTTCTCTTGTCCCTTCTCTCTGCTCTTCTCTTGTACGCACATATACAGGCACTGTAATAGATTCTCAGACCTTTTAAAGCTGGCAAAGAAAGTAGTTACAAGTTACTCAAATGCTGTACAAGCAGCTGCATTTTTCTGATCTATCAATTAATAATGTACATTTTCTTCACAGGGTTCTCTGCGAGGCTTTCACCCAGGTGAATTGGGGCAAGACTTTCTTTTTCTTTGCACTTTAACATAATCCCATCTGCCTTCAAATTCAGGATGTGAACACCGCAACACTTGATACTTAGACAGGCTAGAAACTTGAATTTAAGTTCGGCATGGTTCCTCTCAGCCATTCCCTGTTACTGATGAAGGAATGGCAGAATGGATACTATTCTGCTCTGTGTGGTGCCCACCACCACAGATGTCTGAGGATGTTTTCTCCTGAAATAAATGGTTATTCCTGAGGCAATGTTTTGTGGGAGAGTGCCTTGCATTACAGGAGCTGACAGAGCTGGAAAACCTGAACAGTTTTCGAGTGTGCAAGCCCTTCTCTGGTTGTAATCCCTGATGTGCATTGGGAGCAGATCAGCCACTCCTTGTTGGGGTGCACAGGTGTGTGTGTGGTGTGTCTGTATTTATTGCGGGTTTTGCTAGTCCCAAAGGGTGTTGTCCTACATTCTGCAGGTTTAATATGTTATTCCATTAAATAACTGTAAATCAAAGGGCCGTTATTTTCGAAGAACTTATTTTCCAGATCATTTTGCTTCTACAATTTACTTGTGTGAGTGAAGCGGTCCTTTACTTCACTGGCATGGTGGCAAAACAGGTTGGCAGTTCTGTGCTCCGTTCTCAGAGATAAAATGCAAGCCACCACTTACAGAAACCGCTTAATACAATTATGGTTTTCTATTTTGGCACAGCTTTTAATATCTTTGGGCATATTTCATACACAGAGGTAATGTTTTAAATTAAGGGAAACCCACTAGTCACAGTGAATCTAGATGAAGTGTTTGATGGAGCTATGAGTAGTAACATAAGGATTTAGGAAAAAATGTCACTGCAGTGATGCCAACTGGAAGGCAAAATGGTCACACTCAATTTTGTTAGAAAACCAGAAACTCCACAAGACTGGAGTGGTATATATACCCACAGGTTCTAATCCTGCAGTATTTATATATGTTTAGTGTCTTCCCCTGCAGACCTCGAATAGAATGGATGAGTTCATGGCTTGAATATAGGAAGTAAGATCTTAGCATCGATTATATTTCTGAACTGTAACTGGAGTAATTGTGTAAAGCTGCTTGCTTCTCTCTAATAAAATGTGCATGTACTGAAATGTTTCAGCCTTGGATATGGGTTTAAGAATGCAGCAACGGGAAAGTGTTTGCAAATGTTGACATGAAAGTAGCATGGCAGAAATGTCGTTTGCTGGCTTGGGAAGCACCTTTTGGAGCTAATTCAGCGAGAAACTCGAGGGAGCAGGAGCGGGGAGAGCAAACGCAACGGAAAAAAAAAAATACCAATCCCTTCCTTTGTTCTTATTCCGCTGGGGAATGGGGAGGGGAGGGACACACGCCAAGAGGCACCAGGAATCCCTGGAGCTTTCAGTTCTGATTTTCATTAGAGGTGAGCGGGGGTTTGCAGCCAGAGCGCTCGCTCCGCGCAATCCCTTTAGCGAGCAAATCCACGCGCGGGGGCCGCTCCGTAATCCCCCGGCGCGGCGGGGGCGCGGGCTGCGGAGCGGAGAGCGCTGTGCCCCGCGCCCCCCGGGCTGGAGGGCGGCCCCAGCCCCCTGCCCGGGCACAGGTACCGCCGGCGCCCGGCTTCCCGCACCTCCGGAGCGGTGCCCCCACCGCGCATCCCCCGCCCCG
>VZRS01006126.1:30283-66962 GCA_013398055.1 Ifrita kowaldi
GCCCCGCCGCGGACATGGGGCCGCCGGAGGAAGGGGGACACCGCCGGGGCATGGCCATGGCGGCGGCGGGCGACGAGGAGGAGGAGGCGGCGGCGGCGGCCAACCCCGGCGCCATGCACCACCAGCGGGTGCTGATCAACATCTCGGGGCTGCGCTTCGAGACGCAGCTGGGCACCCTCAACCAGTTCCCCGACACGCTGCTGGGCGACCCCGACAAGCGCATTCGCTACTTCGACCCGCTCCGCAACGAGTACTTCTTCGACCGCAACCGGCCCAGCTTCGACGGCATCCTCTACTTCTACCAGTCCGGGGGCAAGCTCCGCCGACCCGTCAATGTCTCCATCGACGTCTTCGCCGACGAAATCCGCTTCTACCAGCTGGGTGAGGAGGCAATGGAGCGCTTCCGGGAGGACGAGGGCTTCATCAAAGAGGAGGAGAAGCCTCTGCCCCGCAATGAGTTCCAGCGCCAGGTTTGGCTCATCTTTGAGTACCCCGAGAGCTCCAGCTCAGCCCGGGCCATCGCCATCGTCTCCGTGCTGGTCATCCTCATCTCCATCATCACCTTCTGCCTGGAGACCCTGCCTGAGTTCAGGGACGAGAGGGAGCTGCCCGTACCCCTGCCCCCACAAGGTGGAGGTTTGAATGGCACGCCCGGGGACTCCCCACCCATGCAGCCACCCAGTAGCCTGGCTGACCCCTTCTTCATCATCGAGACCACCTGTGTGATCTGGTTCACCTTCGAGCTCCTGGTGCGCTTCTTCGCCTGCCCCAGCAAGCCCGAGTTCTCCCGCAACATCATGAACATCATCGACATCGTGGCCATCATCCCCTACTTCATCACCCTGGGCACCGAGCTGGCCCAGCAGCAGCAGCCCGGGGCTGGCAGTAGCAATGGGGGTGGGGGCCAGCAGCAAGCCATGTCCCTGGCCATCCTCAGAGTCATCCGCCTGGTCAGGGTCTTCAGGATCTTCAAGCTCTCCAGACACTCCAAGGGGCTGCAGATCTTGGGACAGACTTTGAAAGCCAGCATGAGGGAGCTGGGCCTCCTCATCTTCTTCCTCTTCATCGGGGTGATCCTCTTCTCCAGCGCTGTCTACTTTGCTGAGGCCGATGACCCCGAGTCTCATTTCTCCAGCATCCCTGATGCTTTCTGGTGGGCAGTGGTAACCATGACTACTGTGGGTTATGGAGACATGAGACCTGTCACCGTGGGGGGCAAGATTGTGGGCTCCCTGTGTGCCATCGCTGGTGTGCTCACCATTGCCCTGCCTGTCCCTGTCATCGTGTCCAACTTCAACTACTTCTACCACCGAGAGACTGACCATGAAGAGCAGGCTATCCTCAAAGATGAACACAGTAGTGCTCAGGGCAGCACTGCGGGGGGAGAAGTGAAGAGAAGACCCAGTAACAACTCTCTGAACAAATCTGTTGTGCACTTGGAAAACAGTGAGGAGTTCAACAGTGGCACCAGCTCCTTAGAGAAAGCCAATATCAAAGCAAAAAGTAACGTAGATCTCAGAAAATCCCTCTATGCTCTCTGTCTGGACACCAATAGGGAAACTGACCTGTGAGGAGAGAAGAGAGTTAGAGTTCAGAGGCGCAGAAGGATTTTCTGGTGTCAGAAACTTGCTACTATAATTATTCTTTTAGTACCAATTAGTTTTTTAAGTCAGCCTGTATTTTATAAATTGATCACTGTCCTGAGCAGTCCTCCAGGAATACATGTTTTTATGTTCTTTTTCCATGACACAAAGGGTCACCTATTTTTAAAATAGACTAAGAATAAGCTACGCTCCATGATGCAGGAGCTGGTAAATTATGACAGTGAAAAATCTAATTTGTAGAAACTTATTTTAGCAAATGGTCATTGGTTTTAAATGGGTAATTTGTAACCAATTCAGTTGCTCCAAGTTTAGTATAAAGAACTGGGGGGATGTGTGTGTGGAGAATGAATGGATTGGGGATGGGAGGGGGGAGGTTGAGGGGTTTTGTACTGTAGTTTCAAACTGAAATTATTCAAATATATTTTGTATCTGTATGACTGTATTTATGGTTGAAAGGAGATTTCTTATTCCTGTGAAATATGATATCATTAAAGCACTAGGAACATTAGCAGATCAGCACTTTCTGAGTTTTCCACTTGTGATCAGTACAGATCTGGTTATCTTGTATGTGAAGTGAATTTGGTGCTTTGAACCCTAGAGCAGAAAACTTCTCTTGTCATTGATATGTTAGTTTCTTGTGAGCCTTAAATTATTAAATATTGTAGATATACTTCTTTATAAAGAATTTTATTAATTACCTTCCTGTTTCTGAATTTCTAAGTAATTCAGTCATGTGCTTACTGGCCCCACTCAAAAAAAGTATGTGCAGCTTTTTTTTTGTTTTTCTTTTCTTTCTTTTTTTTTTTTTTTGGTAGTTTTACATTTTTATAAAGTTGTTATATATTTGAGACCGAAAGAAAAAAATACACTGTCTGCCGTTACTGGTTTCAATCCAGTGCACAACAGATCAAAAGTGATCTGAACAGATTTTCAAGTGCACAACAGATCAAAAACATGAGGGAGTGGATAGGGACAACAAGAAAGTAGAATATTGAGTGCAATATCTGCAAAACTGTTTTCATTGTACGCTCCAGGTTCCTTGGGCGTGTGTATCAGTCACCTCTATGTACCCACACACCATTTGTGCACACAGTTCACTGGTTTTAGTCACCACAGGCCGGGAGTGGATGGCACTTCAGGAGTCGAACGTGGCATGCCGTGCTGCTTAAACAACCATTGCGTGGCTTTTCTCTTGGACACGGATGGAAAGCACCATTTTTCATCTAAACACACCCCTGGTTTCTTTTATTTCCAAACAAAACCTTCTCAGCGCTGTGGATTTTACAGTTGAG
The DNA here is from genome assembly GCA_013398055.1 of Ifrita kowaldi. Classification (NCBI taxonomy): domain Eukaryota; kingdom Metazoa; phylum Chordata; class Aves; order Passeriformes; family Cinclosomatidae; genus Ifrita; species Ifrita kowaldi. Next base: position 33,180 of record VZRS01006126.1, read on the forward strand.
GTGTTGTTGAGAGACGAGTGACACATTGTCTTCATCGAGATCATAGCTTACTCTGAAGACCGACACAAAGTTGCTCCTTTAGCTCAAAGAGCTGTGTTACCATTTCTCTTGCAAAGAATGTGTCTGTTTCCCCCTCCAACTTCTGTTTTATTGCTGAAGGATGTTCCATGCCTTTCCCACGTCCTGTGGCACAGCAAGAGTAGCAGAAAAGAGAAGGCTTGATTGTCAACGTTGCTCAAGGTTTGTTTCTAAAAAATTTTCTAACAAATTTTCTAACATAACTAAGTGCTCAGTTGGGATTATAATTTATTCAAGTACCTCACCTATGTCCTGAGATAAATTGAGATGAGCTTTGCTGAGCAGTGCTCTGACATTGTCTTCCCCAGACACAAATGCTGCTTTCCTGTCCCTGACGGTGCTCTTTAATGATAGTGCACAAATGCATGGTGATTTTTTCCTTCCTAGTCAGTAAAATAAGTGCCAAGCAAGTCATACTTTTCATGAACAGAGTGCTCAGCCCAAAATCCAGGGCTGAGGGGCAAGAATTTGAATCTTGTAATAGAGAACAGCATCTTCCACATTAATTTTAGGATTTTAGATGTTGGTTTCTTGATTTGTTTGCTTGTTTACTTAAATGGGGAGTGAGGCTGTAATATGCTGAGCAGCTGTCTGGACCAACACTGACAGGAAAAGCGCCCAGTGCAGCTGCACTCCAGACTCAGGGAAATCTCCAGTTTGCTTTGGTGGGAGTTGTTGCATCAGGGGGAAGTGCAGAATCAGCTCTTTGGTGAGGCTGAATCTCAGATGAAACAAAGAAGTGGTGTAACTCCGCTGCATGTGCTGAGATCTAGGTCATCGATGGACTTGAAGTAAGGCTTTTCGGTCAGACAAGTGGTTTGATTTGCTCTCAGTGATCACATCCATCTGACTCACCTGAATAACCACCAAACAATTGCAGTGAGTCTTTCAGGATAAAGTTTTGGGGTGGTCTTTCTCTAACCACTACCCCCACCTTCCTGACCACCAGAGTTTGGTCTTCCAATTGTGTGTTATGTTGACTGGGCTGTCGGCTCCTCAGAGCAGGGGCACTGTGTCCACACAGCCACTTGTTTGGAACCCTGTGCAAGGATTTTAGGGGTCTGGATTGCATCTCTGTAGTTGTTGCAGGAAGCTGATGTAGGTGAAAGCAGATCAGGGCTATGGGGAGTGGGTGAAGCTGGTCTTGGTGACACAAAGGGAAGGCCTGGTCTTCCTCCCTCCTTTTCAGTTTTCTTCTTCCCACCGCGTGTCCTTTTGTTGCTTGCACTGAACTGGTTCTCCCCTCGTGGAAGCACAAGTGCAAGTGCTGCCTTCTCTTCCTGGAGCTGCCTGAGCACACTCCTCTGACAGGAAATCAAATGCAGCAACAACAAGGTAGATCCTTTTGTGTCAAATTAGTGAGTTGGAAAGCAAGTGAGTGCCAGAGCTGGTGCAAGGAAGGGATGGGGAAGGTCAGTGGTGTGGGGAAGTGAGGAAGCAAGGAGTGAAATCCTCACTCCTCAGTGGCTTTGAACTCTGACATTATGATGAACTGTGACATTATCATGGACTGTGACTTTATCGTGTCTGCTTGTTGAACCCTACTTCATGTTTGCAGAGGTGCCACAGGATTGAGTCCTGCAAGGTGCTGAGAGCCTTTAACTTCCCACGGGAGCCAGGCTGCAGAATTCAGCTCTGGATTCCAGTGTATAGAATCATGGAATGGTGTTGGTTGGAAGGGACCTTAAAGATCACCGCATTCCAGCCCTCTGCCATGGGCAGGGACACCTTCCACTATCCACAGCTTTTCTGGGCAACCTGTGCCAGGGCCTCGCCACCCTCACAGGAAAGAATTTTTTCTGATGTCTAATATGTCCCTGCTACAACTGAGAGCAGGGTTTGTCCCAACCAAAACCAAGCCTAGTGAGAGCAAAATACCCTGACTGCTGCACAGGGCTCCACACAAGCTTGTCAAGTCATTCTTCAACCTCCAGTTTGAATATGCTGTGTTTTTCCATAACACAACAACAGAACTTTCCAACAGAAAGCAAACAAATTATTCTCAAAATATGGTTAAAAATATTTGTTTGGCTTGGGTTTCTAAATAGTCGTTAAGCACAGTTCAGGCAAATACGACTTTGACACCTTTAAAAATAAATGCATAACTTCTATTGGCTTATAGGGCAGTAAAGGATTTGCTTTCTAGTGAGAGGTACTGCTACCAAACACTGAGTAATGTGACCACAAACACGGTCAGAGCCCAGTTCAGCAGAGCATTTACCATGGACACGTGCTTAAAGCAACACAGTTTTCAGCAGGTGTTGTAGATGCACTGATCTTTATGATTTTGAGATTTGAGACCATGAGCTGGACTTGGATGTTCCGTGTGGGTCCCTTCCAGCTCGGGGTATTCTTTGATTCTCTGATGGTTATTTAAAGATGAGTTATAAACTGGGCTGAAACCTTGGAGCCATTGGTTCCCCTTGGATTTTGGGGCAAATATTGTGGGTATGTGATATAGTCATGTAATGTGCTGATGCAAATTTGTGCTGCAAAAGAGTGTAAGAGAGAACCAAATCCCTCCAAGAAGGCTCCTGGAAATGTGAGACAGGAAGAGAGTTTTCTCTTCCAGGCCCATCACAAGAAAGAAATATGTCCTGACCACTGTTGATTTTATGTTAGCTGACCTGGAATGAACAGCAAGCTGAATCAAACCTCTTTGCCCTATCAAAAGCATCAAGATATCAGAGCTTAATGAATAGCAAATCATTGCAGACATAAAAAACCCCAAACAAACCCAGCCAAAGAACAAACCAACACTTTTTTGTAAACTCTTTTGGCTAGGAGCTGCAACAGAGAAGCTCCCTCACCCCACACATGCCATAGTTATTAATGGCTTGTGCTTTCACATGGGACACTGTGCACTAAAATGCATTCTTGGGGGTGCTGAAGTGAATGTTCATTTGGGTCACCAGTGATATAAGTTTAGTTTGCTTGGCCTGGCCCCAAGGGGAGTCTACATTTCCCTTTTACTTTTCCATCATCCTAAAAAACGATGAAGCAGTAACAAGCAGTTATATAACACCATTCATCTCCCGGAGCTCTGTGAGCAATTGTTCCATGCTCTGTGTACAGGCAGGGCAAAGAAAACGCTGTGGAAGGGAAGACCAAGCCTTTCAAAGGAGGGGGAGAGGGCTCGGAGAGGCACAAATAGGAGTGGGCTTGGCTGGACTGGGAGGCCTAAAATGTGGATCTGAGGGAAGAGAGAGATTCCCCTGGTGGTCTCTGGCATGGCTCTGAGTGGCTCTGCAGGCAAGGACTGGGTGCCAGCAGCTGTGCACTGTGACCCATCTGCTGGGGTCACTGAGCACAGAGGGGGCTTAATGCTGCTCTGAGCGGCACGAACAAGTCCCTCTCTTGTGCGCTCTTTTCCTTTGGGCTCTGTAAGGAGAACGTGGCACTTCTGCTGGCTGTTCCCTGGCCTCTCCAGCTGCAGACACTGCTGGCCTGGTGGAGGTGGTGCTGGTGGGGCCATTGAGCTGCAGTGCACTCACTGAGCCGTTCTCCAGGCACTGCCCTTCACCTCCCATCAGGGAACAAAGCCCATGTCAGAGCACTCTCAGTGGGAGATACATGTGTGCACAAAAGGTCTGGCTCTTCTGAAACCTGTCACAGAATCACTGAGTTTGGGAAAGACCTCCAAGGTCAGCAAGCCCAACCTCTGACCGATCACCACTTCATCCCCTGAACCAGAGCACTGAGTGCCACCTCCACTTGCTTCTTGAACACCTTCGGGGATGGTGACTCCACCACCTCCCTGGGCAGCCCCTTCCAGTGCCTGACAACCTTTTCTGTGAAGAAATTCTTCTTCCTGATCAGTGCCAGTGAAGCTGGTGCTGAGGTCAAACGAGGAGAGCGTTTAGTGGCATGTGACAGTGCCAGCGAGCTGCCTCGCTGACATCTGATCCAGCCATTTAGCAAGATGCCGTGAACAGGAGTGAAATTTGGCAGGGGCCTCCAGGCTGGTTGCTGCCATATTTAGGGAATAATGGAAGGAAGGCTTTAAGCACCTCATCAAGACTTTGGCCTTGCCACTTGGCCAGTGGTGGGATCGGAATCTTGTGTGGCAGGCAGTGTGTGGGGGAATATCAAGGTTGATCCTGTGCAGGACAGAGGGGCAGCAAGGAAACTGGGAGATGAAGCTCCAACAGCATCTGCCTGCCTTTGGTGCAGCTTCAGCCATGTCACTGTGTGACCACCAGCCTCACTCCATAGCTACAAATGTCAAAAAAATGAAATAGAAAAGGTCTTTATAACAATGTAGCCTATGACCAATTAAAATCATTGTTCCCAAATCATTCTGCCAACACCTATGCTATATAAAGCACCACTAAATATTTTTTAGGTTGTGCCATTTAGTCGTTTTGTAGTTTCTGAACTGTTTGGGTTTTGGTTGGTTTGTTTGTAGTTTGTTGGGGTTTTTTATACTTTCTCTCTGTATGCATTAACTGGTCCTCAATTCTCCTTCTCAGCTGGTTAAAGTTCTGTTTCTCTGGCCCAAATTTGGGACCTCAGGGTGCTGATACTCTTCAGTGGACCTGGGTCATCCCATCTGACATCAACTCATGGGAGGAATAAACACGGAAATTCTCCAGTAACTCTGTGGGCCCATTGACCAGAACATACCTAATATTTGTATGATGAAATATTGTGAAAAATGTTGGTATAGTACCCATTGAAATAACATGAAATAAGAAGTTTTATGTTAATTGGAATAGGAAAAAAGTAAAGCTGATAATGATATGACTAAAGAATTAATTGGAACTAGAAATTGCGAAGAGAAATACCAACTTGTTTGAAGAAAAAGAAGGCTTCAAACTGACAGAAAGTAGGCTTAGATTGAATATTAGGCAGAAATTTTTCCCTGTGAGGGTGGTGAGGCCCTGGCACAGGTTGCCCAGAGAAGCTGTGGCTGCCTCAGAAATTACCTGATCTAATAGTAAAATGAATAACCTTCCTAGCTGGCAGCAAAGTGTTTTCATTAGAGCCTGGGCTTCCTAGCACACAGTCTTCATGGTTACTGCAGAATTTATAATTTTCCAGATAGAATTTAGAATTTACCAAAAGTCATCTGCAAGTTGTCTCCTGTATTAGTAATTCACAGTCATCAGGGGGATCTTTCCAAATAAATCAATGTGGGTTTTAACACTTGATTGACAGGAAGAAGAGAAAAAAGAATGTTATGTCTTATTTCTATGCTTCAACTATGGTGTGCCATGGAGATTGTCATTTGCAATTTTGTGGAAAACAGGTGTTGTGTTAAAATTGGCATTGAAAAGAATGTTGCTGGAGAAGCCACCTTGGGTGGAAACAAGCAATAATTTCCCTCTCAAGACAGTGGTAATTCTGACTTTCTCTAGTTTTCTGACAAAGCCAGTTTGGAGATAAATGGTGAAATATATGGTCTCTTCTCTCAAATCCCATCTCCAGCCCTGGCCAGTGGTGCTTTCCTCACTGCTGTGGGTGAGGAGTGCAATGGAGCCTTGCAGCTCTTCTCGTGACAGTACAGTTGCATAATAAATACTCATGTCAGGGTTGATGCTTCTGTGAAGATGCTGGAGGAAAAGGTGTGATTTAAATTGACTGTATTGGTCTAGGGGTCTGGTGTATACAAGGAGCAGGTAGAACTTCTTCCTTTGCATGATTTCACTCCAGTGATGGTGTCCTAGCACGTAGTAATTCCCCCAAAAACTATCACAGATCCATACCAGGGCTTGCTTTGCTCTCTTCAGTTTGTAGAGATTAGTTACATTATACCTCACTTAATTCTCTCAAGCAAGTTCAACACATTTAAAACCTCTTCCTCTCCCTCCTCCTTGCTTAATTGTAGGTAGAAATGCCTGTGATTGGGGAGGTGAGAAATTATTTGAATTATTTAAGCAACGTAGCCTTATAATTTTTTTTTTCTGTCTTGCTTAAAATGATTTGAAAATCTAATGGGGTGTGATTGAATGTGATTCATTTAACAAGAATTTGCAGCGCAAATTGTATGAGTTTCTCAGTTCAGCAAACACTGTAATTTTCAAGGTAGTGCTGTGCAAGGGGGTTGTTTAAAGGAAGGTTATTGTGCAAATACATGGTGTTTTATTATGCAAGAGAAGGTTGCAAAGAATCAGGGAGTCTGGAGGGTGACAAAGCTTGTTCTGGGAAGGAATGCCCTCTAGCTTAAGCTTAGCCACTGTGCTTTGAAGGAGACAGTGTTCCTTGAGCCAAATAGGAAGCAAAGGGAAGAGCAGGAGTCCACAGCTGAGAAATCAGGGCATTTGACTGAGAAAGGGATGGTGGCTCCCACAGTTGTTTCTGGATTTCGCCACTGGACAAAATACCTGCACAGTATCTTGCAGGATCATGTTTTAAAAGTCTGCTCAGTGCATTTTTAAGGATACAAGATGCCTTTAGGAGAATGTGCTAAAGTGTGGATCTAAGGCACCTTCCTGCAGGCCTGAAGGAGTAAGGTCCAGTAGCCAACAAAATTTTGGTCAGATTCCCGTTTCCCACTTGTCTCCCAGAGTGTCTCCATCTCAGTGATACCTACTGACAATGGAGCAGAGGCTGAGAAGTGCAGAATTCTGGTGCATGAGAGAGAAATCTCTCTGGAAGGCTTGGAAACACTGGGCATTTCAAAATAGAATTTGCACTGCTCCTTGCTAGTGGAAAATGGGGTAGCTCTGTTCTTAAAAAGGAAGCTGGATATTCCACTGAGGGGGAGATACAGATTCTCATAGACATCCTGACTGCATCTATATTAGAAAACGAAATGTGCCCAGGACCATTCCCTGGCACCAAGGCCAGCTGGCAGGAGACAGGCTGTGCTCCTGCTGCCAGAGGCTCCCTCTGAAACAAGGTGTTCGGCACACAGCCTACTGGGCTCCCTTCCTGGCCTCTGCTCATTCCCACATCGTGCCTAGGAAGTATTTTGGGAGAGAGTGCTTGGGTGCAGACTTACCAGCGTGGCCAGGAGCCTTTAAGTGTAGTTGATTGTGATTAATTTCCTGGGAACAGTTCCCTCAAACTCTTGAGGTGGCAAATATAGACACAGCCCTGCTCTGATGCCTCTTGCCCTCCGGCAATTTTTGGGGTATATCTCAAAAGCTTTACACATTTCCCCCTACGGGCACATTCTTAAACAATAATCAGCCTCTATTCACTGAGCACAGTTATTCCTGCCAAAATCTAATTCTGCTTCCACCTGCACTCATCTATATGCAACTCTACTAAAAATCACCACACTCTTCCAGCTGCACACAGAGGAGCACAAGTGGATCTGACAGTGAGAGGGGGATACTGTGGCTTTGGGTTTTGGCTGATTTTCCTGTTTGCCCAGCCGTGGTGTAGGCTGTGCCTTATGTTTCAGTCACTGCATCTTCTAACTTTGCTTAGAATTCCAGTTGAGGCCCTGGTGGCTGAGCACATCCCCTGGTCTTGCTATCCAGCAGGATGCACCAGGAAATAACTGGAAATTAAAAGAAAAAACTATTAAAAAATAAGGAAGGGGTGGGGGCACACTGCATTTTAGTGCTGAAGAAACCACGGACAACCCAGCACAGGCAGGAAGTGGACCAGCATTAGAATTCTTCTGTGGCTTCAAGGTGAGCCTACATGCTAGGGATCCCCAGGAACTGGAACATGAGTTAAATTCAGTCAGAGGGAGAAGAAAGGGTGCATGTCTAGGAGTAAACTTCCATTTAAAATCTCTTCTGTAGTCCATGGGTCTTGGCAGCTCTAACTACAGTAGTTTAAGATGTTGATGCTGTCAACCACTCCAAGAGGGGGGGTGAGAAGTAAGTCCCTCTGAAGGGACCACTAAGGACAGGTGAACCTATTGATGGGATTTTTCCTTCAGCAGATGAGTGGGCACGTGGTTTAGTGTGGGTGTCATACAGAAAAGACTCCCAGAATTGTGGAGTTTGGAATGCTGAGGTGCACCACCTGGGAAAAAGTGATGGAACTTCTTGTGTCAGGGTATCACTCCTTGGGGTCTGTTTCAATGAGTAAGGCTGAAAACTCTGTTTATTTTATTTATGAGTTAATATTTAGAGGCAGGACACATAGTGAAAATGCGCATGTAGAAAACATGAAGATTTGCAAGAAAGCAAAAGTGTAACTCAGGTGCCAAACACATCTTGGAGGTGAGCAGATGCAATCATCAGCAGAGCCAGTAAGGGGAGGAAGGCTTTCTAATTATTTCCCCGAGGGAGAGCAGTTGTAAAGTCATTTTTGCAGCATTCATGGAAATATATATTTAAAACATTTCAGAAGCACGCCCTGCACCCTGTTCACTCTGTAGCTGCAGATTAGTCCTACTGAAGTCAACTGGATTCCATTCCAGGAATCCTCCTCAGATAGACTTGAGCTCTGCAGTCATACCCTTTGTTTTGCTTGCCTCCTGACAGCCCAAATTAAACGGAGATCTCTCTTAACAGTGAGGGAATGCTGACGGCATGTGCTGTGGGCACGGTGTGGAAACAACATCACTTCTTGCCTGGACTCAGCGTGGCCGTATGGCAGCACAGCATGTCTTGGCTGCACTCGTCTCTCAGGCAAGGCAGGTGATGCTGGGGAGGGGTGTGAAGGGTCCGAATTTGGAAGAGAAAATAATCAGAGACTGATGACTGGAAAAAAATGCTCAAGCCAAAATGCTTTCTCCCCAGGGAAGCTCTCCCACAGTCAGATGCAGTGCTGTTTAGCTGTCTGGATTTCATTCCAGGACTGCACATGGCTCTTAAGGTCCTGCCTGGGACTTTTTTTTTGTCTGCTGTTGGGTAGCAAACCCAAACAAACAGGAAATCAGGCCCGAACAGGAATGTCACATATCATCCACGTCTCATCCCTGTAAAACCCATGCCCATTCCCTTGTCTGATTTTCTAATTGAATTGTCATGGGTGTAAAATCACACTGTAAATTTCCTCCTCTCCTATGCAGAGAGCCCAGAGGCAGGAGCCAGTGTAACATACTTTGAATTCGTTTTCCTTTTTAGAAGGGGCTTGCATTTTGGATATTTTTTTCTCGGGCTAATGTACATCTGAGGCTCCCCAGATGAGAATGGTTAGACTGGCGTTGACATTTTTAGAAATATGTGCGAATGGAAAAATATCCTGGGAGTGCTGCCCATGGCTGATTTTGTAGTTTTAGTCTCTGTTGTATAGCAACCATGAGCCAGGTATCTGTGCTGAAAAGAAGCCTTACTCATAAACTGTCTCACTCAGGTGTGTGCCAGACATGCCTTCTTAGTTTAGGGAGAGGGCAGGAGTGAATTTCAGCAGGCTGTGACTCAGCCGGGCAATATGCAATTCCCCTTTCTGATCAGATGACAAACAGCCAATTAGCATCTTCCCCAAACGGAGGAACAGCCACAGGAAAAGTTCCTGGCAAAAAATGGGTTTTCCAAGGTTTAACTGTGAAGGTAACAAAGTGGTGCAGACAAATCTGCCTGCCCTGTGGCTGTTCCTTCCAGTTTGGTGCTGACATGACTGGGACAAGACAGCGTAGAGCTGAGCCGGTTTGCAGCGAACAAAACCTTTCTGATTCCCGGCGAGGTGGTGAAATTCGGAGGACGAGTGCAACTGATTGGCCATGCTGTGAATGTCAGCAATTTTTATAGGATTTGTGGGTGGCTGGTGTTTGCTGCCTCATCGGAGCAAACGCCTGGTTAGCAGACCCGGGCTCACACTGAGCGAGCAGCGGGTGGCACAGGGGTTCAGCCAGCGCAGGACGTGCTCTGAGGGTGCAGCATGGGAACAGACCGGCTCTGTCTCTAGCCAGGGCTACAGCCGGCCCCCGCTGAGTTGCTGCCTCTGGGTCTCGCTAGGAGCCTGGAGCTGGTGCTTTTCACCGAGGCCAGGCAGCGCTCAGGGAGTGGCAGGGTCCTGCAGCTCCAGCAGAGCTCCGTGCTGAGCCTGCCCTGCTGCCCGGGAGCGTCTGGGAGCGGGGAGGATCAGGATGTGCTGAGCTGCCCTTGGCTCGGTGCTCCACAGAGCCAGCACGGCTCTCCTCCAGCTTTGGTGGGCACATCAGCCATCCCTGGACGGTGGCAGGGCGCTTTTATGCACACCATCCTTCTCCCATCCCATCTCTCTCTCTTCTGCAGGCTCAGCAGGTTCTGCCTCATCGTCATCTCCCTCCTGACTTCCGTGCTCCAGGCCGAGTGGATGTGGCTGTGCTCGGTGCTCCCCTTGAACAGGGCCAGTCCTCTTCAACATGTTTATCAACCACCTGGATGCAGGAGTTGAATGCACCTTCAGCAGGTGTCTGTTTAGGTACAGCTATTTCCACACGTGGCTGGCTCTGTGGAGCACCACAGAAACAGGTTTATATCAGCTCTGCAGACAGCAGTGGACTAAGCTGGGTTCAGTCTGGAGAAGTGTTTGGTGGTTTTTTAGTCACTCTTTTGTTCATCAGTAATTTTTGGGCTTGTTAGCCATTTCCAACCGAATTTGGCCAAAGGACACTAGCCTTGAAGAAGATAACTTCTTTTTACAGCTTTTGGAAGGGCAGCTGGCTGCTTGGGGGAAAGAAAGACTGGAATTAAAACTGTTTCTGTTAGGCAAAAGCTGTGGTGTGAGCTGTCCTAAACTGTCATTCTGTCAACACAGGAGAGACTGTGGTATGTTCCCAGACTTCCCTAAAGTGCTGCAAATGCTGATTAGATGGGATTTACAGGATAACAGCAAGAAGCAGAGTTGTGCTTAGAAATAAGGCAAACAGTGCCTTGTATCTTGAGGCAGAGTTCCTTCCTTCCTTCCTTCCTTCCTTCCTTCCTTCCTTCCTTCCTTCCTTCCTTTCTCTCTCCCTGCCTCCTTCCCTCCCTCCCTCGTTGAGGAGAGAAAACCTTGAGTTTAAAGCTCATATCCTTTTCTGTTGCACTGCACTGGTGTTGTTGGAGAGGCAGGAGGAAGAGAGAGAAGGCTTTACCAGGGAAGAGTTTGCAAGAAAAATGGATCTTTACTATTGGACTTTAAACAGACTGGGTTTAAGTCCTCCTTTAGGAAACCTGCACAGGATCAGTACTGTCTGCAACTCCTCTACCTCCTGGAGCTGAGAAATGTCTCATTTTATTGGTTTTTCAAGGCATGAGACACTGCAAAAGAGTTGGTTGATTCTTCCCTACCCAGTTTCCATACACATTATGCCCACTGGTGGCATTTGCTGTAGGACTTTTGGGCTGAATTGAGAATGGACAGGAAGGAAAGCAAAGCTTTATCACTGTGCCACGTTAAGACTGGAACTGAAGAGCAGGAGTGAGCTCCAGATAACTTTCCCCAGATCACACAGTGCTGGGCTGCAGAGAGTAGGGCCCATTTCCTGATGGGGAGGCCAATACCTTAACCTTAAGGACCACGTGGCCACACTTCATGCCCACATATTTCCTAGACATAAGCTAACATGAAACTGTAAAGTTATTTACCATCATCTTTATCACTCTGATCACCAGACTTTACCCTTGAGGTCTAGCCAATGCAATCAGTTTTGTTTACATTCTTAGACTGTGCTCATCACTGATTCTCTGGATGAGGCCCTTCCATATAAAATGTGGCTTGTAGACCTCATATTCATATATTGGCTCTCTGTGAGCAGTGAAGCAGCTGGGGGTTTGAAAAAGAAAATATAGGTACATATATATTAGCAATGTGTGATTTCTGAGAAGAAAGTGCATTTCAGAGCTGTCTTTTGTCCTCAAAACTTTGGCCCTGTCAAGAAAGAAGCGTTATTTCCTGGTCCCTTATGGTGGGAGAGTTTGCTTGAGGAAAAAGTACCACTTGCTGTAACTATCAACTTGGGGCTCTGAGCTGATGGTTTTTTATATCTTGGGCCTTGTTTCCTCAGGGCTTCAGTCTAGGGATAGTCCTGTTCAATTATTTATCAACAACCTGGGTGCAGGAGTCAAACACGCCATGAGAAATTTGCTGGTGACACCAAACTGGGAGGTGCTGTTGCCTCTCTTCAGGGCCAAGAGGCCTTGGTAGGTTGGAGCATTGGGCTGTGAGCGGTGGGATGAAATTTAACAACAACAAATGCTGGATTCTGCACCTGGAACAGAGGAATGCTGGGCACAAAATGCACTGGGAGAGGAGTGCTCAGACAGTTGGGCCTTTCCAACTGAAAATACTCTATTTTTCTGTTCTATTTTCTTGAGTTATGAATCACCCTGGACAGAGGGCAGTCATGCTTGATTGGTTCATACAGAGGCAAGTCTGGGTGAGGATCAGAAGGCATTTGATGTGCTGCCATTGTTAAGAAAGGCTGCAGAATTTTGTCATTGGTGCAGTGATGGATTTCTGGTGAAATGTGTTCAAAACCAGTGATGAAATGCTCACCAGACCTGCCACTTACAACACTTTTAACTTTATACCATGCAAAGCACACAGTATCTCTACCAAACCAGTGGTGAACAGGAAGAACCTCCTGTTTGAAATCCGATTTTTACATTAACCTTATGGTGCTGTGAAGTCTGACTCATGGTTGTTGAACGCTCAGCCTGTGCTGCTCTCTCTAAAAGCAACCTTATTTTGAAAGGTAAGAAATGCTGCAGAAGAGGGGCAGAGGCCCAAACATCCTCACCTTGAAGCCTGCCATGGCTTCCAGGATCTTGAAAAATCTTCAGTGAAAGTCTTGTATGTGCTTTATTTTCCCTTTATGTTGTTTTACCACGGTAAAATAAATGTAACAGCTTGCTGCAAAACAAATGGAACGTAATCTGCCATTTTTTCTCTTGACCATTTTGAAATAGCCAAAGAATGGCATGCAGGCAGTTTGTGAAATCATTTTGCATGAAGGGATTTCAAAAAGCTTCCCCAAATGCTACCTACAAGTTATTAACTCACATTTGGGGACCATCTGCCCAGTGGCTTTTCAAAATAATGCTATAAGCACACAGGCTAAAAGCAAGAAATATCTTACAAAAGCATATTTTCCAGAAAAAAAAAAAAAGGAAAGAAAAAAAAATAAGAAAAGAAAAAAAAGGAAAGGCAAATTACCCAGTAACTGAGCCTTACCTTTTGTTGTACCCTACGTGATAAATCAAAAGGTATTTGGGAACAGAAGTGTATCTGGGGCATTGCCACAAGACATGCATGTTCTGAGAATCATCTTGCAGTTTCTGTTGCAGAATTTTGACCTATTTTGCTCCTGCTACATATGTTTGGGGAAGAGGCAGTGCATGTCACAGGGACAGTACCATGGCTCTTCAGGTTTTACAGGCAAGAATTTACAGCAGGTTTTCTTCAGTATAGAATGCCCAGAGATTGGAAAGAGGTTTTTTCCTAAATCTCCACCTACGTGAAAACACTTGGGAAGTGTAATCTGAATGGAAATTAGAAAAAAGTAGTTCTTAATTACGATGACTCAAGATGTTACACCCTCCTTTGTGGATAATCACATTTGGAATAAGGGTAGGCCTGACTTATGTGTAACTGAGTCCATTTTGGAATACTAAAACAAATTTTATCTTTATTATTTGAAAGGACAATGGCTGTGCAGGGACTACCCAGGACAAACATGGCTTTTTCCTAGGTAGACAGTCCCCATTGTAAAAAGTCATCTCAGAAGTCAGGGAGGACACTGAAGTCATTGCAAGCAGAGATGCCATCTCCATAATTTGCTGTACACCAAGGGAACACTTCAACAAGGTGCTGAGCAACATTTATTTGATGTGCTACATTCCTTTGCTCATCTGTGGGTGTTGAGGGCCATCGGTGTCACCCATGGTGAAGTACAGGAGGCATGGAGGGTGACCTATACTGCTCAGTACCAGTTATGTCATAGCTGTTACCAAATTTCATAGGCATTGAATGAAGAGTAACTTAATCCTACAAGGGATGAAAAAACCTTTACTCTTCTTAGCTGCAGTGCACTAACCCCTGGGATCAATCCAGGATGGGGATGATAAATATCCATACAAAATGGCTGAGAGAATTGGGGTTCTTCAGCCTGGAGAAAAGAAGGCTTTGGGGTGACCTCATTGTGGCCTTCCAGGACCTGAAGGGAGCCCACAGGAAAGATGGAGAGAGACTCTTGACAAGGGCCTGGAGTGACAGGACAAGGGGGAAGTGCTTCACCCTGACAGAGAGCAGGGTTAGATGGGATATTGGGAAAAAATTGTTCCGTGTGAGGGAGGTGAGGCCCTGGCACAGGTTGCCCAGAGAAGCTGTGGCTGCCCCATCCCTGGAAATGTTCCAGGCCAGGTTGGATGGGGCTCTGAGCAAGCTGGGATAGTGGAAGGAGTCCCTGCCCATGGCAGGGGGTTGGAACAAGATGATCTTTAAGGTTCCTTCCAACCCAAACCATTCCATGATTCTAAGAGTGGAATTTGGACCAGAGAGATGCCCACTCCACCCTTACCTGATTCAAATGGCATTTGGACTCTGAAGGTCTGTTGTGGTGTAGAATTGAATGGATATTTTGCAGCTGGCTTGAGCAGACAGAGAGAGGATGAAATAGCACTGCTGCTGGTTTTGGTGAGCTTTCCCACTTCTAGTTGGATGGAGTAAGGGTCGGTCTCAGCTGTGTTTTGAAATAGTGGCAAAAATCACTTTAGAAAAGGAGCAGGATGAGGCAATTATTCCTCACTGTCAGCTTGGAGTCTAAATTATGAATCAGTCTGTTTCTGTGGTCTCTTATATAAGGCTGGGTGTCACTGTCAGTCTATAATGCTTAAGCTGGAAAAAATGGAGCAGGAGAAGGTAGGAACAATTCAAGGCAAATGGGACTTTTGGACTTCCCCTAAGAAAACTTAACTGAAGGGTTGCAAGTGCTGAACTGATGTGTACAGACCTTGTGTAGAATCACAGCTTGCCAGATTAGTACTTACTATTTGACAAGATAGCTGGAATAGCAATCTATTCCATGATTTTATCTTCTGTAGTTTGTAATCTGGGTATTCCCTTCAGTGTTCTGGCCCTTTGGAATCCAGTTAAGTTTTTGGCTTCTCTGGTTACCTGTGTCACTAAGTTCCATAGCCTAATTACATCTTGTGTTAAAAAGTAATTCCTTTCCCCTGCTTCTAAATTTTCTGCTGTGGATCATTCACACATCTCCTGTAAGGCTTCCTATTCCGTTTGAAGCTCCAGCACCTAAAGCTGGATCCTACAATGGGCTGATCCACAGATTACTGTAAAGATGATATTTTCACTTTCCCTCTCTTTTTCTCCTGCACCCTGCCACCATTACAGCTTTGGCTGCACCCCGTGTAGTGAGCACAAGCCTTCGCTTTGCAGGTAGTGAAACTTCACTGGTGGTCTCTCACAGGTAGAATTTAGAGCACTGACCCGAAGTGGCGGCAGGCAGGTCTCTTGAATATTCACTGTTGGTAAAGTGTCAGGCTGATTCAGATTTAAATTTGGCCTGGCTTCTTGTTAACTAGCACCACTACAAATACCCAGAACACGTGTTTTCAGAACACAGACAAACGTTTAGATCTCTGTGTACATGTGAGGATTTTTTCTTACACGTTATGCAGCTGCGAGTTTTACTGGCCATTTTGCTGTGTGTTCACCCAGCTTTTTCCTCTCTCTCTGAAGGATCTCAACATTCCTTTTGTCCCAGCTACTGTAAATCAATTGGGCATTTGCAGGTTACTCTGTCTCATTTCTATCTTTCCAAAGAAAATTTAGATACTCAGTGGAACACAGCCACCAGGGAGCCTTGGCTGGTCTTCTCCCATGATTGCACCAGATGTGTCACTCACTGAGAGGGGACATTCAGCCTTTCTTGAAGCAGGTGCAGGCTTCACAGGAAGAAATCTCTTCCGGTACCTGAAGGCAAAAAGATGGAGAGGAATTTTTTACAAATGTAGTGACAGGACAAGGGGGAATGGCTTCACACTGACACAGAACAGGTCTAGATTGTATATTAGGAAGAAATTCTTCCCTCTGAGGGTGCTGAGGCCCTGGCACATTTGCCCAGAGGAGTTGTGGCTGCCCCCATGCCCTCTCCTGAAACATCTTTTGCTCCTTTTCAGTTTGTGAATGGCCTGGTTCTTCGTACAACCACCAGAGTCAGTAGCAAGACCGTCTCACCAAGCTGCCCTGTTAGCTCTGACAGCCTCCATGAGTCAGAGCAACACCTCCCACAAGCTCGAGCAACACCTGTGGGAGTCACACACTGTCAGACTCAACACTGCCTTGTGCCAGCCTCAATTTGCCTTTGTCATAGGCAAACCTGACCTGATGCTGCATTTTATGAGGGGAGTTGCTCTTGTTTCAGTAAGGCCTGTGTTTTCCTGAAGGGAACGTGCTCCTGGTCTACATTCCCAGTTCACAGAGAAAAACTCTGTGCCCACAGAGCCTGTGTAGGAGCAGGAACAGAGGAAAGGCAGTGCCACAGAAAGATTGCTCTCATGCTGCTGAATGTATCAAGGCTGATCTAATGAAGCTGGAGATGAAAGAGTTAATCCAGGCAGCCAAAGGGTGCACTTTAGGTAATTGCCAGTGTCTGACTCAAAAACAGTAAGTCACAGTCCTGATGCAGTGGAAGACACTTGGTGTGGTGCCACTGACTTCGTGGGGGTCAGAACTGAGCTCAGGGCTCAGTTTAGACATTTTGGACAGCACGGTTCAAGTAGAGGACACTGATCTCTGCCAAGAGCTTAAAACTGAATCCAGCCCCCACAGAATCAGGTGGTTCCTTAGGAAAGTTTGTTAGACTTGTCAGTATCGACAGTGGATTTCTGATGTATATTTGCTGAATTACTCTTTTGATAAAACCCCTTATTAAGCAAGTCTGCTCTCCATCTGGTGCTGATCTGACTGAAAAAACAGCGAGATTGGCAACTCATTAATTCATGGACAGGATAAGTATAAAATCTGCATAAATCAGTTAATACTAGAAAGTACAAGACTTGTAGTTTCTTGAAAAAGCAAACTGTGAACCTTTCCTCTTAGGACAGAAACTCTTTGTGAGATGGAGAAATATCTCACACGTTTCTCATGCCGAAATATCGAGTAGTGATGTTTGGGATTCTCTGATTCCTTTCCCATTAATTCTTGTTCCAAATATAGAACTATACTTGTCTTGAAACTGGTGACACTTTATGCTCAAGGCAAAATTCCTGCTCTTTAATGATGTGGTTTTATTTTTAAGGCTTTAATCTTACATCAATGATTTCAAATGCTTTTCAGTGATGCTCTGATTGAGGGAACTACCATCCTTCTTTGCTGCTTTCAGTGCCAGATGACATTTTTATCCAATGGTAGGCATCCATTTGCCATGAAGACTGAGTTCCAGGGAATGCAGTGGACAGATGTGAGGCAATTTTGATCATTGCTCTCTGGAAATTACAGTGATTATATACATTTCAGTATTTCTGAATTGCAACTTCTGGATTGCAACTCCTTCTTCTGAATCACTAGAAGGAAATCACACTAGTTTTTGGTTGGTTTTTTTTTTTTTTTTTTCTGGAATATTAAAAATCTTGTGTAAAATGAGCCCCCTGCTCCAGCTTGTAGGAAGGCATCCTCCTCAGCCTCTCCTGGAAGTTACTGTCTGTGAGAGGTGGCAAAGAGCTCGTCTCCCATATGATTGAGGAAACCTCGGCCAGAGAACTCTGGATTGAATCAGGAACGTTTCCATGGAAAATGTATCTTCCAAGGACCTCCAGAAAAAAAACAGTTCATGGAGAAAGTCCCTCACTTTGCTCTACCCAATGTTCCAGTTGACTACAAAAGTGTCCCTGCATCTTCCTTTCCGTGTGTTTGGACGAGGGGGGTGGGAGGAAGTGCAGAGACCAACTCTGTTAATGGAAAGCTGCTCTTTGCAAGTCATCTCCTGGCTGTTCTGAGTGATTGCTTTCACAGAATCCTTAGGGCTGGAAGGGGCCTCTGGAGATCATCCATTCCAACCCCCCTGCCCAGGCAGGGTCACCTGGAGCAGGTGACACAGGAACATATCCAGGTGGGTTTGGAATGTTTCCAGGTGGGTTTAGAATGTCTCCAGAGGGAGAATCCATGCCCTCCCAGAGCAGCTGTTCCAGTGTTCTGCCACCCTCAATAGAAAGAAGTTCTTCCTTGTGTTGAGGTGAAACTTCTTGTGTTTAGTTTACGGCCATTGCTCCTTGTCCTGTCACTGAGCACCACTGAAGAGGGCCTGCCACCATCCTCTTGGCACCCTCTTTGAGATATTTTTATGTCCTTTCCTGTCCTTTTGTGCACCTCAGGTGATAAGAGAGAGCTGAAAAGTAAGATATGGAAAGGGTTCCTCCTGATTCTTAGAGTCCACTTAGAACAGCTGCAAAGACAGGTTCAGAGCAGGAGATTGCAGCTCAGGACAAACCTTGCTCTAAGGGACTGCTGACAGGTGTTTGACAGCAAAAACTTGTTTAACTCAGTAGTACCAAGGAGCCTCTCTGTTAAACAGAAAGCTCACAGCAGGACACTGCTACATTAACAAGATTTTCTCTGGCTGCTCCAATTCCCTCTAGCTTTTTTTTTTATTATTTTTTTCGGTAATCGTCTTTCAAACTGCAGCAGCATTTGTTGTCCTGAGGTGCTGACTCCAGTGGAAGAGATTTTAGTGGAAGCTCTTCCTGCAGTGTGCACAGGCTTCATTTCAGGTCAGCAATCACATCCTCCTCAGCCTCTCCTGGGGCTCTTGCATTGATCATCCTCCAGCTGCAGGAATTGTCTGAGAGGAAGGGCATGACTGTTGTGTTGAAATCACATTTCTAGACTGAGGGTGGACTGAGGGAAGCTTCTGCCCTTTGGATTCAGGGGAGACCTGACATTTGGATGTGGCGTGGATGTGCAAGCCGTCAGCCTTCCTGCTCCGTCNTCTCCTGGCTGTTCTGAGTGATTGCTTTCACAGAATCCTTAGGGCTGGAAGGGGCCTCTGGAGATCATCCATTCCAACCCCCCTGCCCAGGCAGGGTCACCTGGAGCAGGTGACACAGGAACATATCCAGGTGGGTTTGGAATGTTTCCAGGTGGGTTTAGAATGTCTCCAGAGGGAGAATCCATGCCCTCCCAGAGCAGCTGTTCCAGTGTTCTGCCACCCTCAATAGAAAGAAGTTCTTCCTTGTGTTGAGGTGAAACTTCTTGTGTTTAGTTTACGGCCATTGCTCCTTGTCCTGTCACTGAGCACCACTGAAGAGGGCCTGCCACCATCCTCTTGGCACCCTCTTTGAGATATTTTTATGTCCTTTCCTGTCCTTTTGTGCACCTCAGGTGATAAGAGAGAGCTGAAAAGTAAGATATGGAAAGGGTTCCTCCTGATTCTTAGAGTCCACTTAGAACAGCTGCAAAGACAGGTTCAGAGCAGGAGATTGCAGCTCAGGACAAACCTTGCTCTAAGGGACTGCTGACAGGTGTTTGACAGCAAAAACTTGTTTAACTCAGTAGTACCAAGGAGCCTCTCTGTTAAACAGAAAGCTCACAGCAGGACACTGCTACATTAACAAGATTTTCTCTGGCTGCTCCAATTCCCTCTAGCTTTTTTTTTTATTATTTTTTTCGGTAATCGTCTTTCAAACTGCAGCAGCATTTGTTGTCCTGAGGTGCTGACTCCAGTGGAAGAGATTTTAGTGGAAGCTCTTCCTGCAGTGTGCACAGGCTTCATTTCAGGTCAGCAATCACATCCTCCTCAGCCTCTCCTGGGGCTCTTGCATTGATCATCCTCCAGCTGCAGGAATTGTCTGAGAGGAAGGGCATGACTGTTGTGTTGAAATCACATTTCTAGACTGAGGGTGGACTGAGGGAAGCTTCTGCCCTTTGGATTCAGGGGAGACCTGACATTTGGATGTGGCGTGGATGTGCAAGCCGTCAGCCTTCCTGCTCCGTCATGCACATCTGCCCCCCTCCAGGCAGCCAGTTATGTTGGGAAGGAGAGAGCAGAGCATGTGACGGGTGGCTTGAGCTGGTGTTTGGGTTCTGAGCTACAAAGACTCTGTTGGATGAGGCTGTTGCACCAACAAAAGGCTCATTGACTGTTCTGAGTCATCATCAGCAGTCCATGTGAAGGACTTGAGTTGATGTGATGGGGTAGGAAGTTTGCCCCAGGACAAATCTGGACAACAAAACATCCACAGAAATAAAACATGCTTTATGTTTTCCAGTGTTACCTGGAGAGCCAGATGGGAGCAAAAAGAAAAAGCAGGAGGCCAGAGGATCTAAAAGCTTGTGAGAAAGGGCTGTTTGACATCCTTTGCTACGTTTGCCTGTGAAAGCTGGAATAACACAAATGATCCTTCTGCTAAACTGACTGCAGAACCAAGCTGACTCCTACCTGCCTTCTCAGCAAAAAAGGGGATTTCTTTGGCTAGATACACTCTAAGGTCCTGGAGAGCCCATTGCTTCAGTACCTGCATGAGGGGAATCTTGCTACTGAGTGGAATTGTCATACCTGAGTTAGGATTTCATTTCCCTTTCCCGAGATAAACACCTTTTTTTGGCAGGATGTAAATATTCTGTGGACAAAGCTTCTCTGACATCTTTCAATGAAGTTCATTTTTGAAAGTGGCAGGGCAAAAAAGGAGGAAACATCTTCTAGAGTGAGATTTAGCCGTCATTTTCTGGTACGAAATTTTTTTTGAAGGGTGATATGGTGTCCAATTGCTGCTTGAAGTACTCCCTCTAGCCCAGGGAATATTTGCTTGTTCATATAAAGAGTGAACCTTCTGTGCCTTTGGCTTCTGACTGGTTAGAAAATGCCCTCAGGAAGATGGAGATGGAAGTTCAGACACAGGGAAGGGAGGGAATTGCGATTCTTGAGCAGGGGCCCTCACCACTCAACAAGGAGGTAAGAGAAAAGAATTATGCTTCCTCTAATCAGCCTCATTTCTGGGAGGAGGTAGAATTTAGGTTGCTAACTAGCAAACTCCATGTTACTTCTGGATTTAAAGAGTCCACACACTTGGGGAACTGAATCCACTGGGAAATGTGAGTGCAGGATTCCACAGCAGCAGACTGTACTGGGGTTTAGATGTTCTGCCTTTGGGATCATGGTAGCTATATGTGCAATTAGTAAGGATTTAAACATCTAATTCTTCTTGTGACCTTCCCATCCCACTTCAGGGAACTGTGGTTTGGCCTCAGGAAGCACAGATCCTGGATGGTCTGCCTAGTGTGGCATTGAGGACCATATCCCTGAGGTGATAACCAAGAAATGTGTAAGGAACAGTTCTTTTACTCATCTTGAATTACGTTCACCTGTCTCTCACAACCCCTTTCTCACCTCACAGGTTGAGCCTTGTACTTTTACTAAAGTCTGGTGCAGTGCCAGCTTTCCATGAGATTGTCTGGAACTTGGACTTGTGTCCAGTGGAGTCACTAAGGCTGTAAAAACAAGGAAGAACTGCAACCCTCACGAGTGCTGAAGACAGTTTGCTAAAGAGATTCAACAGCCAGAGCAGGTACATGATAAATCAGTAAATTTTGCTGCCTCTCTGTGTCTTCCAGAGCAACCTGGAGCTCAAGCAGGAGCCGTGTTCTCCAGATGGCTCTCCATGTCTTCCCTAACACACCAGTGAGCCACGAGACCGAGGCAGAAATTCCAGGGTGGGGAGGGTGTGAGTCATGAGATGGTGAGTGAAGGAAACAGCAGGATAAAAATAACAGAGCCCAGTATGATGCAGAATATTAATCTCTTACCCTGTGTTATCCTCGCTTGTATTACAGGCGCTACTCTGCTGTAGCGTAGATGCTCTGCTGCTCAAAAAGATTACGGCTCAGGATGCCAGATTGCAGGGACTCCTAATACTTGTGCCTCTAAGTTGGCTGAAAATTCTTAATCAAGAAGTTCCTGCTGTAGAAAATATGTAACCAAAGAGTATCAAAATGCTACGTTCGTATTTTTCATGTTTACATGAAAACGTCGATTTCAGTTAATTTGACTTCAACTAAAAAATTCATTTATGCAAAATTTAAATGAGTAAAGTCCCTTTCATTTTCCAACATTATTTTTTTTCCCTCTCTCACCTTCTTCCTTCTAAAGGATAAAAGAAAGGAGAAGAGTATGAAAATACCATAAAAAAAGGCACATAAAATTCAACTTTGATTCTAGCTAACATAAATCAGTAGGGAAAAAAAAGTAGGAAAAGTGGGATTGGTAAAATAAAATTAAAAAAAAAAAAAAGCCAAGTATTTTATTTTGAGACAATGAATCTCTCTTTTTCTACTCAAATCTGCCATCAGATTTGCTGAGCTTCATTCTGAGATCACTCACAACAAAATCAGGAGCCCTTCTAGGGAGCATTTCCAGCTCAGCCAGTGTGAGGTTTCTAACCCAGTCCTTGACATCTCCTCTAATCACTGGGCAGTGATCTTCAGCGAGCTCTTGGGAGCTTAGGAAGCCTCTTACTCTGTTATTTTTCAATTCACTCAGGAATCTGGGCACCATAAAGACAGCAGGAGCTTTTCTTTTAACTTCAAAGAGTGCCAGCTCTGGCACTGAGGCTTCATTGCAGATTAACACATGGGGAGCTCTTCTGACAGGAACTGCCCGTGTTATTTCGGGTTGGGGAGAACTGTTTATTTCATTCCACACACATTCAGTTCAAAACCTTTCCAAGGGATTTCACTTTGCTGCTTTTTTGGGGTTTTTTTTTTTGGGGGGTGCTGTTTCATGTAAGTGACTTTTGGGCTTAAGTTCACCTTCAAGACTGTGGAAAACTTTATGAAAACTGGGGAACAGCCCTCTGAGACAGGAAGGGAGGTGGCTGTGTGGTCCCCACGCTGCAGGACTCACAGTGTGAATGACCAGCATTTGTAGGGCTCTCTCTCCTCTTTGCCCTTTCAGGGCTGCTTCATGAAGTGGAGCATTTGCGGGACCGCTGAAGGAAGGCACCATTCAATTGTGATGGACTTAAGGGGGGTGTGTGTGTAAAATCATGTGGCTCAGGTGTGCAGTTATGGTCAGAGTACTCCTTGCTCCCTTTCAGACCCCATTGAAATCAACTTCTCTGATCCCACTAAGCTGAAAAATCCCCTTTTTTCTGCTTCTTTCTTTTCTGTTTTGTCTTAGAGAGGCTGCCTGAGAAGCTAGTTGGGAATAACTTTTCTGGTTTTAAATACTCTTCTTAAGCAATCTCCTGTTATTTTTTACTTCTGTATTTCCATCTATTTAACTTATTCCCGTATACAAAGTCCTTTTTATTTTCCAATGCGTAAAGAAAGAAAGACTTATTTTGGAAGTTCTACAAAAATGGAAGTCATTGTAATCATGATTTGATGTCCTTGGAACGCACTTTATTTACTATTTGTTTTTATTAGGACATTGTTTGAACGTAACTTTAAGCCCAATAAGGTTCCAGGACTAATCTCCTGGGAGAGGATATTTATGGTCCATATTTTCAGAGAGAGAGATTGGAAGTAGAAAAAGGCTTAAGTATTTAGGCCTTGCTACAGCTCCGAAGGCAGGGGAAATCTGCAAATAGTCACTTGACCAGTCGAAGTGGTCGGTGGCATGTGCAGATGCCCAGCTCCAAGAGGCACTTGCATTCCATGTGTGCTCATTCCAAGCAGAAACGTGGGCCTCAGATTGTGTGCATTACTGCAGGGGAACTGACCTATTTTTCTGGAGAGGAAAAATCTACCATAAAAATCTAATTTGCAAGGATTGTGGGAGTGGAAACAGGGCTGTTTTTTCTCTAGGATATTTGGTTATGCAAACAAATTGATGAAGGAGAAAATTCCAGCAGGAAAACTGCTGATGGTGCTCAGTGTCACTCAATTCATTGTAACACTCTTGAAAGGAAAGTGAAATAATGGTGAACCTTTCGGAGAATCAGAGGATTGTAGAATGGCCTGGGTTGGAAGGGACCTTAAAGATCCTCTAGTTCCAACCCCCTGCCATGGGAAAGGACACTTCCACTTTGTTCTAAGCCATAATTTTGTATCCAGTGTGGAGCCTAATGATTTTTCCTCGTTACTTACTGCAGCTTTTTGCATGACAGTCTCCCGATTGCTTTCCTCCTGCAGACACTGACCATTAGGAAGATGCTGCTGCAGAGTCTGAAACCAAACCAGCCTATTCCTCGTTCTCAAGTCATCTTGGGTTGCAAGCTGCCTAAACACTTCCTTCTGGATAAGTAACTGTGATGTCCCCATCATCCCCAGAATTGGATTTCTTCACTGGGATTGCTGAAACACCGGTCTGCTCCAAGGTTTCTCTCATAGAGGAATTGTTCAGCTCCACAACAGGAGTGAGAGAAGTTTAAATGCTTTGGGCTCACTCCCAGGCACAAGACTTATTATTTGAGCTTTTGTTTGGAAATAAATTGAGTTCTTGTCATAGATTTGGTATCTTCTCCCGTGGTTCTTACATATCAAACTTTCTCGTAATTCTGGAAGAAGATTCAAGTGTTTGTTCTCTTTCTTTTATTGGCACTCATCTTTGTTTATTTATTTTGTATTCTTGAGATGTGCTGCATCTCTGGAGTTTGTATTTCTACTTTTAGCATAAAAATGCTGTACATACAAGTCTAGAATGCATCTGAAGATTAGTCTAATTTTTCATGTGACTTTGACTTGAACATTTTTCTGTTTATGTTTATATTGCTATTTCAAATATGTGCATTGCCTGTATTCTTTATGCCTTTTCCCCATCTATAACTCAATAAAATAATGACCCCATTCTGCAGAACCATATCACGAGTGCGTGACAGTGATAACAGTTCCTGAATAACAATGACCGATAATTTTAAATGTGTTGATCTATATTTATATCTATTTCTGTATCTATATCTGTCTGTCACAGCCTGAAATTCTTCTGATGTGGGATTTGAGATGGTGAAAAAATTTCCAGCGAGTGGTAAGCTCGGCTCGGGGATAATTCTTCATAAGCCTGTTTGGACTTGAAAGGTAGATTTTCCTGCTCCATAAAGGTTTATGTTCTTTATTTCAGTTCTCATCCATGGCTAAATTTAGAACTGATATTACATGAATCAGTGGAGCGTCACCCATTTCACCAGAGAAGTTTGTGTGAGGACAGTACTTCCCAGTGCTACTCTTGGAACTGGGCGCTGTAGGACCTGGCCCTGCCTTGTTAGAGTCCTTAAGGCAGATTCTTAGGTGGCATGAACCAGCCTAATTTCCTGGACATTCGTGAAGCTCTTCTGGTTTTTGCTCACTGAACATCTCAGAGTTTATCTGCATTTAAACAAAACTTGTTTCTGTGAAGCATAAACTTTTTAAGGGATTTTGTTGGGTTGTTTTTAACCCTCTTTACTAAAGAACAGAGTACCATGACCTGGGAGATCTGTGGGCTGATGCAAGCCTTAGGCCTTTAACTGGAGGACATTATCCTTGTCACATGGATCTTCCAGTTCCTTCCAACTCCCTTGATTTTCTTTTGCTGGATAGATCCAGTGAGGTGCTCAGTTCTGTGCTGAGGCATTGTCCTGACTGACGTGAACAGATGCACAAATGGATTCAGGACTGAGGCTTTAATGAGGAGATTTCTGAGTCTCTGGAAACAGGCTTTGATCTTAGAGTGAACTTATCAAAATTCTGAGTGCTCTGAGCATTTCTGAACATTAAAGTCCCTCAGAGCAAGGACATGAAACCATTCAATGTCTCTCCTGCTTTGGGGAGATTCAGCTTTTTTTTTGGCATATTTGTTAAAAGATATTCACTGCCAGGAGAAACTTGAGGCCATTGTACAATGCTGGCTTTTTACTGCTGTAATATTCCTTTGGGTCTCAAAGGTTTAGTGAAGTCAGTGGGAAATGTTCTATCACTTTCATTGTGTTGGGAACATGTCCTTGCTGCAAGTAAGGCCCCATCAAATACAGCTATTTACAAAGCAAAGAGGGAAGGACATTTCTCGTCCTTGTCTGTTTAATGCTGTATGCCAAGCCTCTGTTCAGAATTTTAAATCATACAAATTGCAAAGTGTCCCATCTAAATGGGATGAAGGCTGAACCAACTCAAGCTGTGGGATATTTACTACAGGGAGTGGGCAATAGGACCTCCGAGGGGAAGCCTGAGAATTGTGAGTGGTGACAGTGGTGATGGGGACAGGTGACTTGTCTGGCTTACCTACAGCTGAGTGGAGCTCTATGTTCTCATGTAGCCCAAAATGGCAGCTCCTGATTCCTCTTACCTCTTGGAGGCATAGTATACACAACTAGACATCTCCAATCAGAAACAAGATATGTTCCTGTAAACAAACATCTGAGGCTGGCTTATAATTAGGGTTTCTATTTATAGGACATCTTCTTTCATTTAGGTGCGCTACTGCTGCTGTTTTGCCAGAAGCATGCTCATTAATTTCTTTCCAGCTTCTCCCTGTCATTATTAGAGGATAAGAAGCAAGTTCATGGTTTAATAAGCTTGAGTTTCAGACTAGGCTAATCAAATAATTTTAATCATTTGATCAGCTTTTAATTTGCAATAGAAGATTCAATTTAGATGAAAATACCCTCAACCTGAAAAGGGGATTTTTGCTTAGAAGTTGACTGTCCTTAACCAGCTGCTAGCTGTGCTTGTAGTTACAGGAAAAAAGGTCCACAGTAGTCAGGAACCACAGGAGAAGCCTCCTCATGATAAGAAAGGTGATGAACTGAAATCCACCGAGGTGGTGCAAAGATCTGTCTAGGACAGGACTCTTAATCCCAGGATCCAGTCCCATAGCCCTGTGAGAGTGCTTGCAGCAGAGGAACCTTGCAGAGTGTGTGCCTGCCATCAGCCTGGATCGGCTGCCAACACTCTGCTGAACGCTGAGTTCATTCATTATTATTGCTGGGTTTTCAGGAGGCAAGATGAGCAAAATCAACATCAATCTCCAACAGATGGGACCAGAGGAGGGCAGCTGCAGGCATACGGTGCACTACATACGGCAGGCGAGCGCACGTGGAATCCTCTGCCCCCGGAGCTCCGGCATTTCCGCTACACAGGCAGCAGGAAAATACAATTATCTGAATTAACTGCCCGCAAATCCCCGTGCTTTGTGCTGCCCAGTCGGGAATTCAGGCAGGACTCGGGGAACACTGAGCACAGAGGTGCAATTCCTCACGTGGCAGCGGCGAAAAAGCACATTCCTGCCTACGTGAGATGAGCAAGGGCATTCCTGCGAGCCTCCTGCCTTTTCTTTTTTGTTCTTGGTAGCTCGTTCTATTTTGTTTTTACCTTTCAGGCTGGCAAATGAGATTACAGCACGGGCATGCAGAAAATAAAATGCAGCGGAAACATGTGTAAACAAGATTACTAGGGCAAAACAGTGCCTCTCAGCACATCAGCTGCACTGGGGGATGTGAGGCTGGGGAAGGGCTGGGAGCATTTTTTGCCTGGGTACAGCAGATGCAGGCAGAAGATATTAATGATGTGCTCTGAGAGAGCTGCTCTCACCCTGCTCATTGAGTGCAGACAAACTGAGGGTGGGAAAGAAGCACAAAGAGTTGAGTTTGGTTTGGTTTGATTTGATTTGTTTGGGGTATTTTTATTATTCTTCCCCCCCAAAAATATCACCTTGGAATCCTGTTGGATTTTCACAACTTTCAAAGGATGTCAGCTGTCATTTTTTGCTGTCTCTCACGTGTGGACCCACACACACTTGGCTCTGTGGGACACAAGGGTGGGACACGAGAGCTGCTGTAGGATGAGAAATCTGATAATGACCAAAAATGTTTTGTTGGTGATAGGGAGGGGGTACTTTTGGTTGGGTTCTTTGCTGTTGGTTTAAAATGCTTGAGGTTTGTTGATACAAGCCCTGTTTGCCCAGTCTGTCCGAAGAGCTGTGCTCTCTTACCTTTGAGAGCTCTGCATGAGGAAAGGGCCACAGGAGAAATAAAATTAGCTTGTGTTTTTAAAAAAACAACATAACCACATCACGACAAATCCTCCACCTTTCTGCTTGCTGGCAGAATCTCTGCTCCCTCCCACACAGCCCCAGCTGGAGAGCCTTTACTTGCAGCAAAACCACTCTGGTGGTGACAATCCCTTTCCACTCACTGCTCCCTTTTCTTTCCCTCCTAGGTAACAACAGCTGCCACCACAGCCCCTCTTTTCTGCCTCTGAGGGGCTCTCCACTTATGTAATTTGCAGAAGGACAAGGAAGAAAATACTGAATTGATGCTAGACAAGGCCAGGGTGATCTTTCTAGCTGCAGAGATTAACAGGTCTCGTGCTGCAGTGAGCATCCTGCCTCACTTTCAGGTGGAGTACAGTCTTTCACCCAGGCCCTCAACCTGCCTCACCCACAAAGCCGAGGCAGAGGAGCTCTGTGCTCGTGTGCTTCTGGGTTTAAAAGTGCCTTTCAGGCCAGAGTTGAACCTGCTGTTTTGAGCCAGGCTAAGTTAATGTGTTTTGGGGAATGTGGCCACGTGGGAGCTTTTTTGCACCTCACTGGCCAAAATCTGGTCTCTTTGGCAGTGCCAGGATCAGTGCTGCTGCTGCGGGGTCCTCTAGGGAGAGTGTCCCCTTATTCCCCTCTCTGTCAAGCAGGGGAAGGAGGGAATAAGTATCTTGAGCAACCTGGTCTGGTGGAAGGTGTCCCTGCCCAGGCCAGGGGGTTGGAACAAGGTGGTCTTTAAGACCCCTTCCAGCCCAAAGTATTCTGTGATTCTGTGACCTTATTGAACCATGCTGAGTCCTGGCTGAATCAAGGGCCCTTACTTTCTCTCCTTAAAGAGTAAAGCTCAAAGCAGCTTTTGGGAGGAAGAGGGGGTAGACGGCAGGAATTAATTTTCCTCTGCTCACTCTGGGGTCTGCCCCCATCGGTGAGATGGATGCCAGCGTGGAAGCTGGGAACAGATGTGTGCTCCAGCAGCTAATGAAGTGTGAGTGACTGCTTCCCTTCCTGCTTAGGAAGCACAGCAGAGTGCTCCTTTCTCTGCCACAGGCCATCCTCCAGGACATCTGAACAGGGATTCTAACGCTCCAGTAGGGAGAAGTGTCCAAGAGTGAGGAACGAGAGGAGCAGCCTTTGGGGACTGAAGGGGTGGCAGCAGCCTCAGTGCAATTTACGTGTTGGCTAAGGACTGTTTGATAAACGGAGCGCAGCTATCACCCCTCAGCTGCGTGGAGGTTACCAACCTCTGTGGAGGATAACCAACCAATTGGATTAATTTAAACAGGACAACTCACTGCAGCAGTGTGGAGCCAAGGTATCCGTGTAAGCACCTCAGCAGAGAGTCACAAACAAGACTGAGGGGAAAAAAATCCCATCTCTCAGTGCAGAATTCTCACAGAACCACCTGGTTGCTAGAATTCCTTACCCTGATATTCCATGGGTTTCACAGAATCATGGAATGGCTTGGGTTGGAGGTGACCTTGAAGCCCATCCAGTTCCAATCCCCTGCCATGAGCAGGGACACCTTCCACTATCCCAGGTTGCTCCAAGCCCTGTCCAGCCTGGCCTGGGACACTTGCAGGGATGGGGCAGCCTCAGCTTTTGCTGGACAAGTTTCTTTCAGCTCTTTGTCTCATTGACTGCAGAGCTCAGGCTAACAGCAAACGGGATGTAAGAGCAAACCCTTTCCTACCTGGTTACAGAAATTATTGCCTTTGTTCAGCATTGCACATGAGAATGATGCACTAGAGAACAAAATTCTCCTTTTAGAGCCTTCCCAATGCCATTCTCCATCCTCTGTCCAGCATCCCTGGGCCCCACTGGCACTGCCTGGCCGTGCAGGTGGAGAATTCCTAGGCTCAGCACCACACCCAGGGGAGTTTCTGGGGTGCTTTGGCTTTGCCTGATCTTTCCATTCTTTTTGTGCTTCATTAGTGTGACAAAAAAACTGGCTGCTCCCAGCATGTATTTGTTAGGCACACATAGAGAGAAGAGTAAAGATCTTTAAATGCTGAGGGACATAATTTTCTCAGTAGCTTTTTCCAGCCTGTTTTGCCAAATTGGCACTCCCTGCTCAGCCTCATTTGGAAATTGCCACAAATAAAGGCCATCCTGAAAACCTTTAAAGCACAAATAACTATGAAGAAAATGAGTCCAAGAGTTCATAGCTGTCCCAGCTTTTCCTAACTTAAATTGGGGTTTTGCTAGGCAAGGTTTGAGATTCTGGAAGAAAAAACTCTAATATAAAATAATTTCTTTTTCTTTTTCTTTTTCTTTTTCTTTTTCTTTTTCTTTTTCTTTTTCTTTTTCTTTTTCTTTTTCTTTTTCTTTTTCTTTTTCTTTTTCTTCTTCTTTTTCAATAAGGTCTATTTAAAGCACTTTGATACACCAGAATGCAGTGCACAAAATGAAACTTTTATCAGTTACCTTTGATCATCTAACAGGTTTTCTGTGAGGAATATGAGCAAGAGCTGATGGGAAAAAGAAAGGGACAGGCAATAGTTAAGGGTGGTTTTTAAAACTGGCCATCCAGGCTAGTGCAGCTGAGTAAATGTGACAGCTAAAACTCTGACTTCCCTGGCCCTGTCCATATGAATTGCTGGTAAAACTTCCCTTCCCCTGAGATGAACACTTAAGAACTCCATGGTGAGCTTTGCCATTCTCTGTGTTTGCACTGGTATGAATCAGAATAAAAACTTCTCCTCACAACTTATAAGAAGGTTCTAAGAATAAAATCCAGCTAAGTGTCTCCTGACCCACCCTCCCAAAAAATGAAACTCAGGCCTAGAAGGGTCTGGTGTAGAAGCTGTTCATTTTCTTTACGGTGCCCATAGATTGAGGATAGGCATGAAGGAAAGTCGTCCTCTGGAAAGATGTAGTCCAAGGAAAAGCAGAATCACGTGTAAGAGAATGGATGGGATATGGGATAATAATAAATTCTTTTGCCACGACTCAAGGCCAGGAAGATGGGATCGCTGATAAGCAGGTGAATCAGGTGAAAATGAGGTAAGAATATTCTCTTGTTCTCCCCTGGGGCACAGCGAGTCCACTCTGAGCAAGGTGGTTTCATTAAGTGGAAGTTGTCTCCAGGCTACACAACCCCCCGCTTTTCTCTGTGTAGGAGTGCACCCCAAAGATCCATCTTAGCAAATAAATGCACCAAATTCCTGAAGGAATAGGTTGCTAACGGCCTTATAACGAAGGTGTGAAAGGCTTGGGGAAAGAAGGTTGTACAGCGGAGAAGAAAGTAATAGGGAATGACTGAAAAAAATACCACCCAAACCCTGAAGCTCCAAAACTTCAGTGTAATGAACCTCCCAAAGAGAGTATTCAAGTCCAGCCAATGAAAACACCCCTTGGTGACCAGCTTGAACCTCTCAAGATATAAGGATGGGGTGAAGTGAAAATCACCTCCCTTTTCTGCTTCTTCATTGTTATCCGGTCTCGTTGGGCTGGAAACATGTCTCTGCTAGTCACAGAACAGCATGCAAGGGAAGGGGAAAGACGGAACATTTGCACCGACCAGGATTCCATGGCAAATTGATTCCATGGCCACTGATCACAGTGAATTTTAACAGGCTGATGCCATCACAGTGCTAACTTTCTTTCATGGGGTGAATCGATTTCATCAGTCTTTTCCTTTCAGTAAAAGGCCTGGCTAAGGTGAGGTAATATCTCTAAATGGGATTCGGATGGTAATATCAAATACCAGCACCTAACAGGATATAACATCCTATAAACAGGAAAGATGTTCACCACAGTGTCCCCCAATCACGTCGGGTAGTGCACAGATTTTGCCTATTATGGTAACAGGTAAACAATACCCTGTAAGGTCACAAACTACAATCATCACCTCTCACAGGTCCATCCCTGTCCACAAACTCACAATCCTCTCTCCGCCCATCCCCGGTGACCTGGATACAGTCCCAGGGTCACCTACGGGCCCAGGAAAGAGGCTCTCTCCGGCCTTCAGGGCCTATCTCTCTATCACCACATAGTGTAGCCCAACAAATATCTTAAGTGAAAAAGCTGCAGAATGTACAGGAAATTTTCATCAATCTTTTGTCTCAGGTAGCCTTGGCATTGAGAGCAGTTTTCGTGACATTTCTGAAAGAAATGCCAATAAATCAGCTTCACTCAAGGGCCACATTACCAGTAAAACCACTTTTTAAAAGAGGCTAGAAATAGTGTAAAGACCTCAGCTCTGTTCCAACATGAATTTATGATTGTGAGGCACACCACAGTGTGTGAGACTTAAAACACAAACTGTTTTCAGAAAGACTATCGGCTTTTTCCTGATGTAGTTTGATGCATAATAGTAGTTTATAGACAGTCACTTGTTCCAACACTTTAAAAAAAATGGAGAAGTAGGAATTTCTACTTTTTCTATTTCTCTTTTTTCTATTTTCCCCTTTATATTTTGTCCAAAGTTTAGAACAGAAATAAAAATACTTAATGAAAATAACTGAAAATTTCAAAAGTTCAAACTGGAATGTTTTATAAGTCAGCAATTTTTGTCCTGGCTGAAATGACACAGAGTGCCATGAATAGAATATATATGAAATTATGGCTACACCTGAATGATATTATTTGTTGTAAGTGTCATAGAAACCAGATAAGAAGGTGAAACAGAGCTTTACTGCTCTGGATGAGAGGTCCCCAGTCACCTAAACCATGTTATCCAGAAGAACATTGCTCTAATTTTTTCCACTAGCTCCATTTTTACTCAAAATCCATTAGATACTTCCCATTTTCCAGGGAGTTAAAGGCTGAGAAAACCACACTGGTGATCAGGACAGAAACTGAGGCCAAATAAAGTGTGGATTTATTCTAGTGTGGAAGATTATGTGGTCTGATGTGTGTGGTCAGCTTTCCATGGCTCCCATCCAGGATCCCCATCAGCCTGTTTGTGAGCTTTTCTCTGTCCTTGTACTCCCAAAACACCTCCAGCAATCCATTGGAAGCTGTGGAAAACCAGGTCCTGCAGCGAACACAACCCTGTGCAGGAAGAGTGATGTGGAAATACGAAGAATAATCTGTGAGGACAGTAGTTTTATATTTCTGATCCATTTCTGGGAATGACATCATTCCTTTCCAGATATACCCGAAATTAGAGCCCATATCTCAAAGTGTGTTTGTCAATTCAATCATACAAGGGAGAAAAGTACGGAACAGCTGATACTTGTGGGAGAGTTAAGAAGAATTAATAGGATTTTAAAAATACCAGCCCTACTGAGGTAACAGCTCTGTTGTGCTTCAGCCTGGTGCTACAGGCCTCGTGTTTGTTGCCAGAAAAGCTTAATGGAGGTTAAGGTTTCTATCAGTACTTGAAATTTTATTTTGATATCTCGGACACCACAGAACATAACTCAGGAATTTGATAAAATTTTCTTTCAGTGGCATTGATCCAGTTTGGACCTCATGTTATTTGGAGCTGTAACAGGTCAGAAGAGTTATCTTGATCACAAAATGTGGCACAGAAATGTCTTTACTATACATAAAATAAGATAAAATGGTATGATTGCATCTCCTTCCCTTAGGTAGTTTAAGGTTAAAACAGCCTGGCACCAGGGCAGAGCTCTGATAACGAACATTTTTTCATGCAGGCACTCCCATCTTCCAAAGCTCCAGCTTTCCCAAAAACCTAGACCTTGAGCTTTGGAAAATTTGGTAAGATGTTCTGCCCTCATCCTTCTTTATGTCCTTCAAAATTTTCTTTTGGTTGTAATTACTTATCCTTTCTTCTAAAAAAAAAAAATATATATATATATGTCGATGTAGCTATAGATATAGATATGTATATCTAAAATTAAATCTGATTGAGTAGGTTTCCAGATTATTGTATCCCATGAAGTTTCCCTGTGGATTGTTCTTTATTTACTCAGATGTTTAGGGAAATAATCTTTCCACCTCTGGCTGTGAAACTTAGGTTGAATGATTGCGGTTCCCTACTAATATTTGGTGGTTAAAGTGGCCCAACAATTCTTTTT
>VZRS01006126.1:67373-85979 GCA_013398055.1 Ifrita kowaldi
TTTTTTTTTTTTTCAGGAAGGATTTAAATTTAGACTGTTCTCCACCCCAACACTTATCTGATGATATGCAAATACAAGATGAGCATGAAAGACCACGGAGCTGCACTTAATCGAAGTGCAAATAAATGCACAAAGTGAGGACTTTCCTCTTTACTTGTCACACTTAGAGAAGTTTAAGTGCTGGCCTTCAGATAAGTCCATTCAGTTCACATCAGGTGAGAGGGAAAAGATTCCAGGCCAAAGAGATTGAACCGCTCACCACATGAAGAAAACTTGACCTGACAACCCCAAAATCTGCCCTCACATCAGCTGCGGGATCAGTGACCTCAGTGGCTCTTTCCCCTTTCTCTCCAGTGATTCTCTTCATGCTCCATGAAATGTGCATTGCTTTGACAGCCAGCAGAGCACTGGAAGATGGAAAACAAATATTGCAAATGTAAAGTTCTTGGCTCACTGAGTTGATCCCCCAAAGTAGATGTATTTTGTCCTGCATGGGGTCTTCAAACTCAAAAACATGAAATGACTTCTGGAAGAATTTGTGACCAAAAAAAAAAAAAAAAAGTTACTATTAGATTCCAAATTAGGCCTCTAATTTCTGATTCCTTTCTCTCTCATCCACTGTCCTTTGCTCCCACAACACTCTTTAGCAGAAATCAGGTGTTCGAAAGTCCTCAAAGCAGTCAGTGCTTGCAGTAGAAATTTTGCTTCTGGTCACATGCAGTCCATACTGTTTGCTCCTTGTCTTGCTTGTATATAAAAGATTTTCCTAAAAGCAGCTGCCTGGCTAAGAACAGAACAGGGAAAGCTGAAATTCCAGGGATTAAATTGGATTTTCCCATGGAAGAGCATGTATACAGTGAGATACATGCCAGCCTGTTTACCCCTCTGTAGAGTCCAGTGAAGACAGCTTCAAAAGCTCACAGATAGCTCACATACCAGGAGAAGTTACTTCTCAGTGATGAATCCATACTAAATTTATCCCAATTCCAGAGCAGCAGTTTATATTGCTATAGTTTACAGCAGTTTCTGTTTTAAAAAAGAACCTCCTTTCCTTGCCTTCTGAGACTTGAGTTTCACTTGGGAAACTTCTCTCAACAGCTCTGATTTTCTTTTTTTTTTCCCTTCTCTTTCAAGTAAAATCACGAGCTGCTGAAAGGTCCCAATTTAAGTTCTGTGGGACAACAGGGCTCTCCAAATGGTCTCTGAAGAAGTGGCTCTTGGCAAAGGCAACGCGCCTGCTTTTTTATTTGGTTTCCTCTGTGAGGGTGAAATTCCCACCACGAGGGCAGCCATGGGCTGGAGAAGGAAGGTACTGTATGATCCTGGGAGATAAATAGTCAAAATATTAATAATCTGAAAGTAGGAAGAGGGATTACAGAGCCCAAAGGGTACAGGAGATAAATAGGTAAGGGTGCAAACTGTGGGGATATGATGAGAAAGGCAGACAAAAAGAAGAGGATGAAGGATATTGTCCTCTGCTCTGTGAGAGTCCAGGGATGCCATTGAAAGGAAGATCTGCATGGGTACAGGATATAAAAAATAGTTAGGAAGAGGCCTCATAGTCAGATAACAGCATTATAGGAAATCTTCAGGAATGACTGACCTGTAGCATTTTTATTGCTTGGTGAAAGAGGTGTAAAACACATGGGAGAGTCGTAGTCATAGAGGTTTCTCACCATTCTCAGAGTGTCCAGCTGAGTGTGGAGAAAGGAACCTGCCACCAGGCTGAGCACACAACTGAGCATACAACAATATCTCTGATATTCTGGTTTTGGGGTGGTTTTGAGGTTTTTTTTTTAATTTTAAATAGCTGCCAAACTCACTTTGTAAAATGGGTGCCCAGTAGCAATAGCTGGAATGTAATATGGCTCTGCTTGTTTTCCTCTGAGACTTTAGCATGGAATCAGGTCACTGTAAGTGGACCTTTTTGGCTCATGTGGCCTCATATTGTTCCCTCTTCCTCCACGTCCACTGATTCGGATGGATTTTGAAGCAGATGCCAAAAACATGTCACATGTAGGCCAAAGGTGTCCCTTACCAGATTTGCAATGTTTCGACAGTGTAGAACAGTTTTGGTGTCTCTAGGATAGCAATGGAGAAGAAGGGAAACATTATTTTCTGGGCTGAAGCAGTGAATTCCAGACAGTGACATGACAAATTCCAGTGGACCTTGGATACATGGGTTCAATCATAAACTTTAGGCATTGAGCACCTTCAAATCCTCAGCTGCAGAAATCAATCTATGAGAGGGACAGCTCCAGCTTTTGCTCGCCTGTGTTTAAAAGCCTTTCCTGTCTTTGGAAAACACGTTGGCCATAAAAATGGAACAATCCAAGGAGGCAAAACCCCATTATTTTCTCCAGAAGGAATTAAGTAGTGTGAGAGTTGGGAACATCAAGTCTCAAGAAGTAGGCTTGCTCCTGAGTTTGTGTTAATTCACTATTCTAACAGCGCCAATCCCATGAAAAGGAAAGAGCTTGTCATCTAGAACCATATAAAATAGTGTTAATAGTATGTACCAGACACACATTTGCTTCCAACAGGACTTTTCCAGTGGTTCCCTCATGTGTCTGTCCGAAATGTGTCTCAATACCTGGAGTCACCCAGGTATTCCAGGAGGAAAACAAAACAAAAACCTGGCTGAAACTGAATACTGCTGACCATGTGCCTGAGATTGCCTGTTAAAGCCAGAAAAGAGGTAAGATTGAAATAATGTGAGATAATGATTGATGATGCAACTTCCCTCCCTCATTTTAAAGGGAAATAATGACCTGCTAGATTCCTGCCTGTTTGCATTTAAATAACAAATGCTTACAGTCTCAAGATGTTAAGGGCTGCAATCTTCTGCACGGAGGAAACCATCTTTAGTTTAGTGATGAAAGGAAACAGATGGTCTCTCCTCTATGCACTAATCTTCCTGTATGTTTCAGAAAATTAAGGTTTGGGGATCGGAGTTGAGGCGGGGTGAATTCTTCTCCTGGGAAAGGAGACTCAACAAAAAATCACTTCAAGTAGATTCACTGAAAATTGTTTGTCTTTTTATGGATCAGTAGCTTGCAGGCCTGTTGCTTTTCCAGAATATTAACAGCTTGTTTTAACAGTTCTCTGTTGTGTAACCTCTTTGTAGCCATCGCCTCTCGTGCTGTTCCCTATTTCATCTGGGCTGCACTGTGACAAAGCAATGTTGTCTCTGCTGCAAGTTCTGCCGTGGCTCAGTACCAAAGTGTTCTTCCCTCTTGGGTGAGGAAGGCAGATTTTCATCTGGGATTTACTCTCATTCTGCTTCTTTCGTGCACTTGACAGGAAAGACTTTCAGAATTAAACGTGTATCTGAAGAAACTTTGGAGAAAATTTTGGAGAAAATGTGTGTCTGAAGAAATCAGGCAATTAGGATTAACTTGTGTCCAATATATTTATTAACATGTAATGTTTGATCTAATCATAGAATAGTAGAGTATCAGACTTCCAGTGACCCTACAGCGAGACTTTTCTGAGTGCCACTTTTCTATCTTTCCTGAGTTTTGGGCAGGTGGTGGGGTTTTTGGTTGGTTATTTTGTTGTTGTTGGTTTGGTTCGGCATCTTGGCATGAGGCTTCTTTAAAGAACTGTCCTTAAGGTCCCCTCCATAGAACCACAGAATCATGGAATCATTAAGGTTGGAAAACACCTCCAAGATATCAAGTCCAGCCTCTGACTCTGTCAACTAAACCTGAGCACTGAGTGCCCCATCCAGTCATTTCTTGAACACCTCCGGGGATGGGGACTCCATCACCCCTTTGGGCAGCCCATTCCAGGCTTGACAACCTTTTGAAATCCACTCAGAGTACACTCAAATTTGCAGGAAGGAATAGAAAACTGGCCAGAAATTAGGGAACCTCAAGGTTGTATTTGCCTTGTGAACAGCAAGCAGTCTGTACTTGCTAAGGAAGCACCAAAGGAGGAATTCTACCTCCCAAATTTCTTGTATTCTCTGTTCAGCATAAGTGAGTCGGGTAGGTAGGAGACACTGAGCCTGTGGCAGTGGATCTGAGAGGACACATGAGCCTTTTTCAGTCATGTATTTGTCCTCAGAATTCTTTAGGGTGAGGCAGCACAAAGTACCACAGGTCATTTCATGTTATTGTGCCATGGGAGATCAAGTGACAGTTTGGAGGCCAAAAGGTAACTCAGCCATATTTCAAATATGAGACAGGTTAGTAGTGACCTTTCTGCTTCTGAAAGACTCGACATATTGGGCTTTTGGTCACTACCAGCAGTGTCAGCATCAGGTGTAAATTTATTTTGAGATTTACAGGCTGGATCCATGGGCCCAGGCCAGTGCTCTGAGGGTCAACAAGGCCAAGGGCCCGGTCCTGCCTTGGGTCACACCAACCCCCTGCAGCTGCAGGCTGGGGCAGAGGGGCTGGAAAGCTGGGAAAGGCCCTGGGGGGGCTGGGGACAGCGGCTGGACATGAGCCCAGGTGTGCCCAGGGGGGCAGGAGGCCAATGGCACCGGGGCTGTGCCAGCCATGGGGTGGCAGCAGGGCCAGGGCAGGGACTGTCCCCTGTGCTGGGCACTGCTGGGGCCACACCTCAGATCCTGGGGCAGCTCTGGGCCCCTCAGGACAAGAAAGGCATTGAGGGGCTGGAGCGTGTCCAGAGAAGGGAACGGAGCTGGGGAAGGGGCTGGAGCAGCAGGAGGGGCTGAGGGAGCTGGGAAAGGGGCTCAGCCTGGAGAAAAGGAGGCTCAGGGGGAACCTTCTGGCTCTGCACAACTCCCTGACAGGAGGGGGCAGCCATGGGGGGTTGGGTTCTGCTCCCAGGGAACAGGGACAGGACGAGAGGAAACGGCCTCAAGCTGTGCCAGGGGAGGTTCAGGTTGGACATGAGGAAGAAGAGGAGTGTGCAGGCCATTTTGCCGATAAATAAGCCATATTGTAGAAATGATCCCAACCTCTTCCATGAGTAGTAACTGTCCGCCATCCATTAAAAGAAGAAGCACGAAAGCCCATATATATCTGGAACTCCCTTGAATGAAGGGGGAGAAAAAACCATTTCTATACTTGAAACTTGCCAAAGTTGGAGGTAAAAATCTGAAAAGGGGGAAAGTGACAAATTTCCCTCAGCAAATTTAGAAACAGAAGGGGAAGTTACAAATACTTGCAAACTGTCAGTACTTGCTTGTCTAGCCACTTAATGGAAATATGAAAGCTACGCTGAGGAAAACCAGAGCAAATTTTCTGCTGTATTTTGACAGCCTTTTTTTTCTGAGGACATTTCTGACTTTTCACTACATCTGCAGGAACAATGAGAGTGTGCAGGTCTCTGTGGTCACAGGAGCCTGTTGATGTTTCCTTACACGTTGACTGAACATGATCATGTAAGTTCAGGTATGTTATGGTTATTATCTTAGAGAAACACTTCCCACATTTCCAGCCTCCCGATTTTAATACAGACAGGTGACAGGAGGAATTGGTTAGTTCAGTGGCAGTGCCATGCTGCAGCACAAGCTGATCACGTTTCTTCAATATTTGATACGATGAGGCATTGCAGTGCCTTCAAAGCAGGGCTCTAACATGCAGGTGCACACACCATCACTCGGGATGGTTGTGTTGAGATGGCAAAGCCCAGTTTCAAGGGCCTTTGCAATTAAGTTGACCAAGGCTTGCTTTTCTTAAATCCAGCTGTTGTGCTTCACTTTAGTTCACCTTTGTTGCCGACTCTAATGAAAAACATTTGCAGTGATACATGATATGGCCTGCTAATGTTCTGCAGAGGCGAAAGGTAAAGGCAGTGTGGGGTTTCACTTAGGTGATTTCATAAATTAACTTTAATGTGACCTGTAGTTCCTTTGCCAAATAACAGGTTAGCAAATGGATTTGAATATGTATTACTTGAAAGATGAAAGCTAATGTTAGCATCTGAATGGGACCTGGAAACCTGACAGGT
The DNA here is from genome assembly GCA_013398055.1 of Ifrita kowaldi. Classification (NCBI taxonomy): domain Eukaryota; kingdom Metazoa; phylum Chordata; class Aves; order Passeriformes; family Cinclosomatidae; genus Ifrita; species Ifrita kowaldi. The sequence goes on from VZRS01006126.1 coordinate 73,302, forward strand.
TTTTATTGTGTGCCAGTCTTATTATTTCTAGTGAATAATTCATGTCCTGAAGGTGGCTATGGCAGAAAGACTGCATTACCAGACATGAGACAAAACCAGACATTTACCCCCATCCCATTCACACTTTAATGTGTGCATTCAGATAAGAACACGACTCAAACCCTTAATTCTCCTAGGGCTCAGCAATTCATGATGCAGCCTGGTGTGGAGCAGGCCCAAGAGAAGACAGCAGGGCTGTGAGGCCAAAATGCCAGTGTTTGAAGGTCAGGAGGGTGTAGTTTCCTACATGGACAGGACTCGCCTGCACAGGGAGTTTCTCATGAGCCCCCTGATAAGGGTGTGCCAGGAGATATGCTTCATGCACTTGACATGGCCTTGCAGTGTGATGCGTTCTGTTGCAAATAATCTCCTGCTTCCTGGGTACCATTAGTGGAGAATTATTGAATGATTTTCTAAATGGTATCAGGGAAAGAAAATGCTGTTAAAACACAGAAATAATGGATTCTGTTGCTTGAAAGCACTCACTACAACTGATGCCGTAACTGAGACCAGTTTTTTATTCAGAAAGTAAAATGTCAAATTAAACACAGCTCTATTGATACACCAAGAAAAGGGTTCTTGGTATAATGCCAACATCAATAATTATAAAGGGGAGACAGCAGGCTAAAAGGCATGGCTGGCAGCACTTTTAAAATATTTGTCCTTGGTGGGACCAGAGACTGATTTAGTTTAAATTTAGATTCCAAAGAAAAATAACATCTCAAAGGGCATATCATGAAACTCAACTGGTTTATTTGTAGCAAACCAGATCAAACAAAATACAGTAGAATAAATTTTTATTGGTTTTAAAATAGTGGAACAGTGCTGCAGTCAGATGAGTGAGTTGATTCAGTTCACATTAGGTGAGGATTTAGCAGATGGAGGGAGGGGATTCTGCCCCTCTGCCCCGCTCTGCTGAGACCCCCCTGCAGGGCTGCATCCAGCCCTGGGCCCAGCACAGGAAGGACAGGGAGCTGCTGGAGCCAGTGCAGAGCAGGGACACCAAGGGGAGCAGAGGGATGGAGCAGCTCTGCTGGGAGGAAAGGCTGAGGGAACTGGGATTGTTCAGCCTGGAAAAGAGAAGGCTCTGGGGTGACCTCATTGTGGCCTTGCAGTGCCTGAAGGGAGCCCACAGGAAAGATGGAGAGAGACTCTTGACAAGGGCCTGGAGTGACAGGACAAGGGGGAATGGCTTCACACTGACAGAGAGCAGGGTTAGATTGGATATGAGGAAGAAATTGTTCCCTGTGAGGGTGGTGAGGCCCTGGCACAGGTTGCCCAGAGAAGCTGTGGCTGCCCCATCCCTGGAAGTGTTCCAGGCCAGGTTGGATGAGGCTGGATGAGCAACCTGGGATAGTGGAAGGAGTCCCTGCCCATGGCAAGGGGTTGGGACAAGATGATCTTTAAGGTGCTTCCAAGCCAGGCCAATAGTATCTCCATCTTTCTGGGTTTCAAATCTGTGTCTGTCAGTGTCTCTGAGCATGTGGTGTGTTCTGGACAGTTCCGCATGATGAAGAGAAGAAATTCAAATGGACAGATTCTGTCTCAGTTATGGCTCATCTCTTTATGATCTATCTCCAAAAGGAAGCAGGTCCTGTGTGTGGAGGGCAGACAAAAGGTCTCCAAGCAAATATTAGCTATTAAAGTCTATTGAGTGGAAATCTGCCTTTAGTTTACGGAGTGGTCATGCGCTTAGACAGTTAAGGCAGAGCCTATTGCCAGTGGGTGATCTAAACGTTTTCTGGCAGATCCTGAGAGAAATCACTGTAACTGAGGTTTGTGAAAGAAGAAAAGACTTGTTAGTTCATTCACCACTCTCCAACCAGTCGTGTACGAGCCCATGGTGGTGCAGAGCACAAATATGGGTTGAGCTACACTGAACATTCACAAGTGACACAAGTGAACATTTGGTGACAAATACCTGGGGCAAGGCAACTTGTCCAGATAAGAGAAATGAAGTTTATTGTGGCTTCGTGCTACTCTGGCTCTGCAGGCACATAACTGGAGATAACTCAGGCCTTTGGGACCAAATCCAACAGGACTGCAGTGGATGATCTTTCCTAACCATTATTTGATAGATCCACACTTTCAAAGTCATACCCCTCCAAGGAATAAATCATCATTATTGTTTCAGAGCCAGTGCAAGATTCTTCCATGCAGAATGCTTTTCTAAATGTATTTTGTCAAACTTCTGCTAGGAAATAAATTTCTACAACTCCCCTTAGAAAGACAGTTTTCAAGGGGGGTTTCTTGGCACTACCTTATAAAACAGTTCTCTTAAAACTGATGTACCTCTATTTGGGGGGAGAAAGCTGCTTCTGAGAGTGCTGCAGCAATGTTTTTAGTTTTCACCATTATTTCATTAATATGCAAACTGGCTACCAATGGTCTCTCATTCCTTGATACTTCTCAGGCAACTCACAAAATACTAAGTGAAGAGAAAGTGTTCTGCACCAAGCCAATGCCTGCTCTAACGTGGTGACAAATGCTATTTTGGGAATACTACATCTCTGTCAGAGATGCCTCATTGCAATGCATGGGTGCAATAACCCACAGAATCCCCTCCCTCCCCTGCTGGAGTCACATCAGTCCTGAATTTTACCCTCTCCTTCAACTGGCAATCACCTGATCTCACAATTGTGCCTGGTCTGATCATTAAAAGAACAGTCTGATCCACTGTCCGAAGCTCTAATGATGGCAGAAAGGTTATTTTTTTCACACACCCAAGAATTATTTTCAAGTCTTAATTTTCATTCAAAGTAGGAAAAAAAGATGTCAAAGCGCAAAGATTTTATGCTTTCATTTGAAATGAGCGCTCTAAAATTCTGAGTGTGACTGTCTAAATAGTAAAAAAAAATCCAAAGTATAATCTCTTTCCAGCAGTTAAATTTGAATTTGTAATACGTTTTTATACTAATGGTGTCTTTATATTTACCAAAAATAAGCCACTGCCTACTTACTCCAAGAGCTGCATAGTCCCAGTGGAGATGCCACGTGTTGGATAAGAACTTTTTCCTGAGCAGCCACAACGTTATCTTTCACCTTCCATGCTGTGAAGTTACTCTGCAAGTGCATAAATTTTAAGGAATTATTTATGATTGTCATTTGTTTGTGTCCTTTTGCAACCCCATGTGAAAATTTGCTTCCTGCTACCTACCACTAGAACTGGAATTTCCCTTGAAAAATTTAAAATATCCATAGCCTCATGCCAGGTCGCATCAAGTCATTCAGGCTTTCAAGACATAACATCAGCCTACACAATGTGACATGGTTGCTGCATCATGTCACAAGTCTTCAGGGATATTATCGTTTTTTAATAAATGATTGTGGAAGTTACCATGGCTACAAACCCTCTTTATTCTGTTCAGATTTGAAACATTTCTTTAAATATTGAGTAAACCACTCTTTCCTTCCCAGCAACATCACAAGTGTTTCAAATGTGCTTATTGTCAAGTTTTGAGGATGAGGAAACTCCCAGCATATTTCCATGTGGTTTTTGTTGGGGTTTTTTTGGTTTATATGTTTTTTGGTTTTTTTTTAAATCAGCTGTGATTCCTTTCCTTGGCATAAATGTAAAATGTGAAGAAAGGGATTTTGTCGCTATTTAAATAGCACCTAAGAGGACTTAGCTGCTGTAGATCAGGATGACTCCAGTAGACTCGGGAAGGTCAAGGTGTTTGCGGGTTAGAAAGGGGCGGTGTCTGGAGTAGGAGGCAGTGCCCTGTGAATGCCACTTGTCATTCCTGCTCAGTAATTCTCATTTTCCCCTTGGAGTTAACCACAGGACACCCTCTGGAACAGCATGACCAAGAGGCTTCATTTCCCACCCTAATACTGGTGGGGATTTGGAAGTTTTATCAATGGAAATGTTTTAACTCATCCTGCAGGTTCTAATGATGCTGCACAGCAGTTGCTACAATGAACAGGAAAGGGGAAAATAATGCAAAATGAGCCTATTTCCCCTCCTGCCTCTGTGTCAGGGACGTGGCTGAGTGCAGGATTCAGCACACTTGTTCACACATGACCTTCCTCTAGTCCAGACTTCTGCCTCTGGCAGCCCCAGGGAAATGAAAACACTTTGAGGGAGAAGGATGTGGATTGTGATTCCCCAGCTGTGTTCTCCCGACACTTCCCTGTCAGGCTGGCACTGAGGAGAGACCTTAAGGCAGGTGGTTTAATAAAATTGGAGGGAATCTATTTTTATTTCTCTTACTGTGCTGCTGTTTTCCCCTCTTTCTTCCTCATTTCTCTTTTTCTTTCTCTTTTCTGGCCACAGAGGGTTTTATTTCCTGGGTTCTGGTGTCCTCCCTTAGCCAGTCCCAAAGTCTGGCAGTCTTTCCAAGAAAGTTTGTGCAATTCTCTTCTGAATTTGCAGCCAGATGTTGGGAGTTTCAGAGCCTGTGGAGGAGTACAGCCTGGGAAAGTCACCTCTGCAGAGAGAAGGTAATTTTCTCTTGAGTTTTGCTGATCACAAAAGCAAAGACATATCTGGGTTCATCTTCCTCTTGTCTAGTTCTGGAACAAACACCCCACAGCTGGTCTTACTGGGCTGAAAGGAAGAAAAATATATTTATCTGTTGCCTTTTTAGATTTGCTTTTAATCATTTAGATGACATGATTTTAATTTCTGGATGCTACTGAACAGCTGATCTTAGTTTTAGCTAAAATGCATCACTTTATGCCACGTTTCTTTGCTTGCTGTCTTAGTTGTGATTTTTAATATTTCCCAAAGAAATGAATGGGAATCTTGTTGGAATTTGACCAGATGCTTTAACACTCTTTGTCATAATTATCTAATATCCATCTTATGAAATGTGAAATCTAGAAACTGAAAAACAAGGAAAGGAATTCTCTCATCCTTTCCCTCTGGGGATTTTGCATATCATTTTTTTATACACATTATATTATTGGTATATATTTATTGCATACAATAATTACTTTAATATATGTTTATAAATATTTTAACTACATATACTTTTGTATGTACACATTTTGAAGTGATTTCCTTTACTGCTAGGAAAATCATTAGGACTAATTGCTAGAAAAGCAGCAGTTGGCAGGATGGAAGATCTTGAGGGACAAGTTTTAATAGAAAAACATCTATATTAGGAACCTTTCCTCTGTTCTTCCTCATTTTCATCATAAAAATGGAACAAATGTCAGTGATTAAAACTGTTTAAAAATAAATCTTCCTTTCTCCAATGTGCATGCAAATGTTAATGGTCTCAGGGGAGTTAAGGCTCCCATGTGGCCAACAGTAACTCCATCAGACTTGCATAGTTTTGTGCACCCAGAGTCAGTGTGCAACGTAGTTTTCCTTTGCATTTTACTGGGTTGCTCCTTCCTGTGGTTATTTCCTGCGAATTCTCGTGACTAACCTGTTTCTGAGGTGGCTCTTCTTGCAGTCAAACCTCATTCCCTGAATGAATGTGACTTTGTGAATCAGTGGGGGCGATGGCACCTGAAAAAAAACTCAGTGAAAGTGATGCAAGCAGCCATTTTAAAATGTCAGGAAAGGGTAACCAATGGTCTGATTTTTTTCCCTTGGCATTCTCCTCACAGTGGGTTTGAAAGGACCATTTTCAGTTCGTTTATGATCTGTGCCAATGCCTCTCTTTATAATCCAACACCAGGGCTCTTTTAGCTTCTGTAATTTTTGCTGTCCATTTCAGAGGGAAACTGAGATGGGCCAAATTTAATGAAGGCTTCACTGGAATTGAGTCCTTTCATTCCTAATACCCACTGTATCTGGATATGAAGGAATTTAAGACTGTATAATTGCAGTATCTGGGAATTGCAGAAAAAAGAGAAATGTTATCCTCCAATAAGCAGTTCTTTGGTTTGTGAGCAAAACATAATTCTGAAAAGAGCGAGCAGAGAGAATGAGTTTCATCGTTAGACTGTGATTCTCCTTGTGGGGCAGCAGGAGAACCTCGCCCCCACAGGAGTTCAGTTACTCCTCCAGGATTCCTGTTCCCCATTAAACAGGATCCTGGCTCCTACCCTCACGCTCACCTGGTTGACATTATTGTGTGCAGCGTTGTGGAAATGTGTTGATGATGTATGCAGCTCTGTGTGTGTCCGTGTGAACAGGTGGATGTCAGAATCAGGGACAGGGTGACAAAACCCCCGGCAAATTACCCTTGCTTGATACTTCCAGAATTCCAGAAATCATTTCTTTTTCTGCCCTATGTTAGGGAGCAGCAAGGGCGAGGCAGATGGGAGCAGCACTGTCATCGAGTGCACAGTCCTACAGATCCAAACATCAGAGAGGTCCTGGGATGATAACTGAGCTTCTTGGGTCAGGCAAGAATCCAGTGATTTTGGGCACTGGAGAACAACCAGCTGAACATGGGCCAGCTGTGCCCAGGTGGCCAAGAGGCCAATGGCATCTGGCTTGGACCAGCCATGGGGTGGCCAGCAGGGCCAGGGCAGGGACTGTCCCCTGTGCTGGGCACTGCTGGGGCCACACCTCAGATCCTGGGGCAGCTCTGGGCCCCTCAGGACAAGAAAGGCATTGAGGGGCTGGAGCGTGTCCAGAGAAGGGAACGGAGCTGGGGAAGGGGCTGGAGCAGCAGGAGGGGCTGAGGGAGCTGGGAAAGGGGCTCAGCCTGGAGAAAAGGAGGCTCAGGGGGAACCTTCTGTCTCTGCACAACTCCCTGACAGGAGGGGGCAGCCGGGGGGGGTCAGGCTCTGCTCCCAGGGAACAGGGACAGGACGAGAGGAAACGGCCTCAAGCTGTGCCAGGGGAGGTTCAGGTTGGACATCAGCCAGAATTTCTTCACTGAAAGGGCTGTCAGGCATTGGAAGGGGCTGTCCAGGTAGGTGGTGGAGTCCCCATCCCTGGAGGTGTTCAAGAGATGACTGGATGTGGCACGCAGTGCTCTGGGCTGGGTGACACGGTGGTGTTTGGTCACAGGACTCATTGATCCTTGAGGTATTTTCCAATGTCAGTGATCCTGTGACCCCAGCAGGTTTGTAGCACCGAGGCAGGGCTGAGATCAAGGCAGCAGGTGCAGGCAGTGACTGAGGACTAGGGGGAACACGAGGCAGAGCAGAGGCAGAGCCACCACGCAGCTGCCCCCAGGTGAACCCCAGCAGCAGGGCAATGCTCCTGGGCTCTGGCACTTGTTTGCTGTGTATTGTGCTTACAGCCCAAGTGCCACCCACCCAGGAAGCTTTGCTGCAGCACACAGGACAGCAAATCAGGCTGGCTGACACTCACAGGACCCACCTCTGGGGCCCTGACTGTGGTGGTTGGTTACTGTGGCTCTGAGCACCACACAGGCTGTCACTGCCCTGACCTGCAGCCTCCCCATGTGCACCTTCTGCTCACTGCCCCAGAACCTCTGTGAGCCCAAGCCTGAGCATCCACCTGTGCCTTTGGCTGTGTTATAGGTGTTCCAGCACCCAGCCCCGTCCTGCTGAATGCATTTTCAGGGCTGACCTTGGCCTTGATATGTTTGCACCAGCAAATGAGCACGTTGCCATCACCCATCTCTGCTTGCTCTGCTCAGGCCCTGGGGGACGGTACTCTGGCCAGATGGGCGCTGCAACTGCCCCTCTTGTGGTCACTCTTGGTTTCTTGTTGTCCTTCAAAGAGCAGCTCTGTTCCTGTTGCTCCCTGGTGAGGGTCTGGTGCCTTTAGTCCCCTCTTCAGTCACTGCTGGGAGACACAGGCACATGCAGGAGTGGTTCTGTTCTCAGGGGGTTTGAATGGTGTTTGTGGGGTGTCTTTATTCCCCCTGTCCCTGCAGAGGACACCTGGGAAGGCTGGGCCCCCAAACTAGGTGGTGTGAATAGCATCAACACAGAGGGAGCAGAGTACACTGGCAGCAAAAATCACGTGAGTGTTACAATAAATGTGCTGCTTTTCAGAGGGTGAAAAGGAAATCTAAGAGGAAGGGATAAGGAGAAGAAAATGGTAAAATAATCTAGAAAGGGAAGGTGTTGAATGGAGCTGAAAACATTGCTAAGAGAATCCACCACAAGAGCTGGAAATTGCCAACCAGCACAGGATTGAAAAAGTCCAACCACAGACATGACAAATGGGAAAGTTTTCTGTTTCTAACATTCTGTGTGAGCACAGTGTCCCTAAGGCTGAGTCCTCTTTCTGCAAATTTCATCTCAAGCCAAATGGCACATGTTTTACCCTCAGGCCAGAGGAGTCACCACTCGTGTCCTCTTTGCTCTCAGGAAGCCTTCCTTGCTTAATTCTGGGTTTTGAATAAAAAAATAACCCTGGTGGGAACTCCCATCCAGTGATACTGTGGCTCCTTCTGCACCTCCTTCTGCCACATCAGCCCTGTGTTCTGAATCCCTAGCTGTGAGAAAGATATTCCTGCCCTCTGTGCTTGTTTGGCTTTTTACTGGGAGACAAAGTCATCCTCTGCAGCAGAGTCAGTGTAAGGTTCAGTTTGGCCACAGCAAGGTTACACAAGTTGTTTAATATAAAAAATAAGTAGCCCTGGCAGTGTTTTTTAAAGCCTTGGCAATAGCATGTGGGAGGGATTTCATTACTCTGCAGAGTGGTTCTTCTTATGAGCAAAATGCAAACAGAACCAAAACTTCCCATTTCTCAACAGGCACCTAATGGTTAAAGGGTCTGGTTTTTAACACTGCACTGAATGATGACTGTACATTTCTAAATGACAGCTGTTTTGAAGGCCCTGCACCCATTAAAAGGTGCTCCAAGCATAATATCAGTGTTATGGATTGGATACTGGCAGCCCTTTGCCTCTAACCCCTTAGTTAGCCAAAGATGCAGAGGCGGGGTAACTTCTGAGATTCACAGTTTGAATTTTGACTGGAGATTAATCCTGGGTCATTGTGAAAGATCGGGTCTGACTCGGCTGTGCTCTGAAGTGTGCTGTGAATCTCCTCTAACTGTGACCAGACAGCTTTGGATTTTCCTGGAGAGAGGCTGACTCACATCTGTAAAGCTTTTTTGGTGGATGGTGCCTTCGGTTCCCAGTAAGGTGAGTGGGAGCATCTGCTGCTCCCTTAGAACACGCAAAGAACAGCTGGGGAGCGGCTCCTTTGCTTGGCAGTGCATTGGCCACTGATGCCAGCAGGCAAAAAGACAACCGGCTGATGAGAGCCTCAGAGCCTCGGTCTCCTTTGAAACACTACTCTGTGGGAAACTTGGACAGAGCTCTTGAGAAATGTTAAGGCAAGTGGATGCTCCTGTGTCTGAGCAAACTGTCCCCCAGCCAGGCAATCAGCTGATTGCAGCCACTGCCCAGGAGCTGATGAGTGGCTCATAACAAACACGAGTGGCTGCAGGGCAAATGCTCCCTTGGCAAACATGACTCTGAGCCAAGCAAGGGAAAAGGTCAGGCTGAAGCTGCATGCCACAAAATCAGGATGCTGCAAAGTTGGCTTCAAGGGAAACCTTCTAAACCAAGACTTAAAAACATTTTACTTTCCACCAGGCTTTGACTTCTTGGTCCTAGCTCAAAGTCTGGCCTTTGTAACATTGTCTGCCTCTTTTTCTTCTGCTGTGTGCATGTATTTTTAAGCTTCCATGCGAGATCCCAGCCTACAAATGAACGAAAAAACCCAAATTTGCCAATACCCTCTCTTGGGTGTGTGAGGGCTGACTCCACCGAAAGCAGCGGTGCAACATCTGTGCCTCTGATGTAGCGATGCAGAGCCCTTTGTGCAAACAAAAATAGGAGATGACAACGGCAGAACTGCTCTGCTGAGCTCTTTGAAATCAAACCCCTTCAGATGATTTAATGGCAGTGACAAAAGCTGTGTCAAATGGTTTCCTTGTTTATCTGATAGCATCTAGACACGTCAGACATTTGCGCTCCGTTGCGCGCGAGGCTCGGCGCTTCAATATGATAATAAATATTGTTTGCCCCAGAGCTCTCCCCATGTCCCTGGAGAGATGAGCTGCCAGGAGGGCTGCACGGGAGCTGTGAACTGATTAAGAGTAGTATAAGGAGCAGCAGCCATGGAACACCAGCTGTCTGTCCTTTGTCTAGAAAGGACAGAGCAGGGGCTAAGTTTTAAAGAGATATACCAAGAAACACATGGAATGCTATTTACACATTATGACCGGGAGCTTTCCCCATACACAGAAGGTCGAATAAAAAAAATGGAAGGCTGAGCATGGAGGAAATCTAACAGACAAGTCAGCAAAGGCAGGAATCTGCTGTGAAACCTATAATTGAACATTTGTTATCTGAATTTCTTCCCTTTTGACCATAGTAAATTTTTCTGAGTCTCATTTTCTTCCAGTGTAACATGTACACCCACCAAATACTCCAGTCAAATAATTTCCAGCCTCTGGATTGTTTGTGGACCATTAAGTTTCTTTGCTTTGCTCTTCTTCCTAAATTGCATGCCATTTTCTTGTCTTAATTACATGAGTGAAGGAGGTTAAACAGAACAGCACAGTCACCACTGAACATTCCACAGTGGCTTTTGTTATCCTGAATATCTGAAGTGCATGAGATTTCCATTAAAAAAGACCAAAGTGTCTCTATAACCAATTTTAAAAAACAGTATTCTTTTGATCTCTGTGGGCTGATTAAAATCCTCCTCAACCCCCTCTTTCATTTACTCAAAAATATGTATGTTTTGTTATCCAAATATGCTTGTAGCAACTATCTGTGCCCTAAAATATTCAGCTACAAACAGCACAAAAGTTCATCTAGGATGATATCCAGCATGAAGGAATCAGTCTTGGCATGCACAAGTCAGGGGTCAGCTGTCACATAAGGCCCCCAGTCCCCTGTTCCTGTAGCAATGGGACTGGTGTGATGTCAGAGTTCAGGTCTGAAGATCCTTTGTTGCTTCAGCAACTACAACTTATTTTCATGCCAAATGATGTTGCCTTTGGCCAGAGGGACAGTCTGTGTTCTGCCATTGGCAAGTTTCTTCGCAGTGAAAATAAACTCTGCTGCTAGTTCATCAAATGAATTAGCATTTGCCTCGATTTCTGGGTTTTTTTCAGGCCTCTGGCATGACTAGCTTTAGCCTTCTGATGGTGCTTGTGTGTCCTCCAGAATCAGTCTTCTGTGATGGTTTGGATGGGATCAATTTGCTCGTTTTGTCTCCAATAAATTGGCAGCTTACACTTCCCCCCTTTTTAATGGCAAAAAAATCTGTTCTCTGTGTTCTTTCCCCCAGAATTCAGGGAGATGAAAGGCCCATTGCAAGTTACCCACAGCAGGAGCCTGTGTAGCCCCACGTGGTGCCAAGAAGCTCTGAGCAAGGCTGGCAGTGCTCTGTGTGCACCTGTGGCCAACATTTTATAGGGTTTTATGGAGTTATGGAGAAAAGGAACATATCTGGGCTCTGTTCTAGGGAAGGAAAATTATGTGGAGTTGTGGGAGTTGCAGATGGTACAGGAAAGTTTTTTGCTTTTTCAGCTGTCTGTGTTTTATGGCAAAGAATTCAGTGGGAAAAGGTAATCTTCTCCCTCACCTTCCCCGGTTTGCCCTATAAGCACAGGGAGAACAAGAAGGTAGGGAGTAAGGCAGGGGATATTTGTGCTGGTGGAAGTAAAAGCTGAGGTTAACTGTGCTTTTCCATATGAAGTTCAGGAACAGCCAAACATTGCTGCATTAAAAATTATTAGTTTCTTTCTTTTTATTATTACCATTATCAGAGCTTCTCTCAAAGCCATATTAAGCACAAGTAGGCTTTTTAAAAAGGCTGAATCAAAATATCTGAAAGCAAATTGTTTTCATTCTACCCACAGTTGTAAATTTAACAAGACAAGGCCTCCTTTGCCCCCTTTACTGATCTTGACAAGTGTTTGGCTGAATGTGGACTCACGTTGCTGGCAAACATCATTGTGCCACTCTGGCCTCTTCCCCATGTTTACTGACCCCATCCATTCTGGAACAGCTGCTTCTGAAATGGACTGGGAGGACTTCTGCAAGTGGTGGGGAATTTTTATGCACTTTATTGGCCTGTATACACATTCCACATGAGCACGGGGGCTTTTTAGGCCTGTAAGATGAGGTGAGGTTTATGATCACAGAATGGGCTGGGTTGGAAGGGACCTTAAGGATCATCTCATTCCAGTGTCCCCCCTGCCATGGGCAGGGACACCTTCCACTATCCCAGCTTGCTCAGAGCCCCATCCAGCCTGGCCTTGGGCACTTCCAGGGATGGGGCAGCCACAGCTTCTCTGGGCAACCTGTGCCAGGGCCTCACCACCCTCACAGGGAACAATTTCTTCCTCATATCCAAACTAAAGCTCCTCTCTGTCAGTGTGAAGCCATTCCCCCTTGTCCTGTCACTGCAGGCCCTTGTTAAGAGTCTCTCTCCATCTTTCCTGCAGGCTCCCTTTAGGTCCTGGAAGGCCACATTGAGGTCATCCCAAAGCCTTCTTTTCTCCAGGCACAACAATCCCAACTCTCCCAGCCTTTCCTCACAGCAGAGCTGCTCCATCCCTCTGGTCACTTTGGTGTCCCTGCTCTGGACTGGTTCCAGCAGCTCCATATCCTTCAGGTGCTGGGCCCAGGGCTGGTTGGCTTTTCAGTCCCTCACTGAGGTGTCTTTGGAGCCTGGATAACTTGTACCTTAATCATGGATTTAATGTATCTGGCAGGTTTTGCACCTGTCATTTAAGAACCATTTAGGTGAAAACTATTTAAAGGTGTGCAAGGGCGGGGG